>JAMQGT020013358.1:15000-74052 GCA_024447675.2 Pterophyllum scalare
GTTTGCATTATATCAAATCACTTTTCTGCATCCGTAAATACTGTGACACATCACGGTTCCAGGAAGCGGAGAGAGAAAACGGTGATGAAAGGACGCTCAGTTATCTGATTTCTTTCAAGACTTTCTTTGATGACATTCGGCTCAAAGTTGCACAGCAGAGAGGCCTGCGCTGCTCCTTAATCCTGTATACACAGTGGAGGCAGTGCCATGCTGTGCACACTTAGACCTTGCTCTTAAAAATAATTATTGAGAATTAAATGCTCAAAAGTGTCCTTACACTGCTTGTCTTTTATATTTCTGGCAAATATTGAGGCATGAGTGTAAAATTATGTTAAAGTAAGAGTGTCAAAATCTGATTTTGCCTGCATTGTTACACGTGCACCTCTCTGTGTCATTCAGGCCATGTAGGCTCCTGTCATTCACTGAAACACCTGGCTGCCATTTAAAAAAACAGCCTCTTCTTGTTCCTCCTTTTTTTTTTAAGGATTATGAAAGTAAGGGGTAAAGGGTCTCACTAACCCCAGAACCTGTGGGAGAGTTGGACTTTGAGAGAAAGAAAGGGAAATGAAAGAGAACAGAGGAAGTGTCAGAGCAGTGAGCTGTCAGCAAATTCACATGTAATAAAAAACGACTGTCATACTGTATCTGCATGACAACCACCTCTGCTGCTTTCTGTATGAGAAAGTGAGCCTGTATGCTTCCTGGTTGTGTATTTGTGTGCTCCTTCTTAGCTCTGTTTTGTTTTCATATGCGGTTTTTCTTTCATCTCATTGCAGCAGTTTATCCATCACCATCATCAGGATGCTAAAAGAGACTTACAGCATGCACTTAGCAGAAAAACCTACCAGCTAGCTGTAAGTTTTTCTCAGTCACCCAATTATTGAGAGCTTGAAAAGCAACTGGACTTATTTAGGGTTTTGAAAACACACCAGGAGTTTATCAACCAGTTGTTCTAGAACTGAAGAAGCCTCTGAGAGGCGAAATGTCTTCAAAGAACTAAAGACATCCAGTTGCCTTCTTTTCAATCTCTCAAGACAAGAAATGGTGCCGACAAATCATTAAAAGGGGCTCTTAATTAATGCTGATATTATTTAATCCTCTATTTAAACAGGTCAAATCATTGCGATCAAGATCTCTTTTTCAATAGAGACCTGTGTGTGAAAAACATAAAAATTGAGATAGACAGCCACATAATAAAACATCACATTATACCATCCATCCAAAAAAATGTTTCAGTAGTAATGAGGCTGTTTTTAAACTTGTGATTCCTGCAAGTTGCAGCCAAAACCTCACAAATGCCGTCACCAATCTGCACAAAACTGCATCTACAAACTGTTGAAGAATTTCAGAATAATATTTGACAAATGTCAGAAGAACAAAATGGAGTTTGGAGGCTCAGATTGAAAAAGTTCCAACTCCATATTTTTATCCATCCATCTGTCTGTCTTACCATCCATCCATCCATCCATCCATCCTACACTTATTCAATTCAGGATTGCAGGGGGCTGGAGCCTACCCCAACTGCCAAAAGGCAAGAGGCAAGACCTTGTAAAGGCCACCAGTGTGTTACAGGGCTAACACAGAGAGATGGACAACCATTCACACTCACATTCACACCTAGGGGGAATTTAGAGTCACCAGTTACCCTAACCCCACTAACTGCATGCCTTTGGACTGTGGGAGGAAGCCCACAGAGAACATGCAAACTCCACACAGGAAGGACAGACAGATTCAAACCCAGGACCTTCTTGCTGTGAGGCAACGGTGCTAACCACCGTCTCACAGCGCAGGCCTATTCTGGATTCCACTTCTGTGATTCAGAGTTCGACAACCAGTGCTTGTGAGTTGTTCTGTGTTGTGCTGAAATTAACAAGAGAAATCCAAGGCTCTAAATATCTACTGTACCTACTTTGACTGGACAATCACTATACCAGGAGGTACTTTTAAAAACATTTTGTTACTGTGGGCTCTCATCACATGACTGATACAAAAGATTTCTGTGACCTGTTTTAAGTTGTTATTCCAGTTGTTCTTCCAGCAGTGTCTGTCCCATTCAAGCGAAGGTGGATTGTTCTGGTACTTCCCAGAAGATGAGGATAAACAGCAGAATAAGATGTGAATGAAGCAGAAAGAATGTGTTATCAATTCGACAAAAATGCACTGCAAACACACACAACACATCCAAATATGGAAACTATTGCAGCCTAAAAACTCACAGCACAACAAAAAAAGCGCTTCCAGCAGCCCAGGGAACAACACAGATGCTCCCAGGTGTCACAACATAGTGATGAACCTGGCTGGAGTTTGTTGAGTGTTTTGCGTCAGCCACTGGTCAGCAGTGTATGTAAATTAGCTTTTTGTGTCTCCTGAAGACATTTCTATTGTCATTTTTGCGACTTTTTTGTTGTTGTTGAGTGTGTCTATTTGAACCACGTGTTGTCAAAGTGATGAAGATGTTTTCCTGATGCTTTTGGTGTGTTTGCTTGAGTTTCAGTGTACTGAGCTCTCTGGGTCAGCTGCACGTTTAAAAGTTTCAAATGATGTTTTTAACCATTGCTGACTCAAGCAATTCTGCCATTTTAATGCTTTTAGACCTCAGTACTGTTTTTGATACTGTAGATCATGGTATCCTTATATCTCAGTTAGAGCATGTTGTCAGAATCAAAGGAAATGTTTTAAATCTCATTAAACCAACTGAAGCTTGAGAGTCAGGTTGAGAGACGTCCTCCTCAAAAACTGCACTCTCATGTGGGGTCCCTCAGGGGTCCATTCTTGGCCCGTTTTTGCTTGCTCCCCTTGACTTCAATTGACAAAAAAACAAACAAAAACCAAAACCATGGCATCTTGCTTCACTGTCATGCCAGTGATTCACAGATTAACCTTGACGCAAAGCCACAAATCCTGTAAAGGCCTTACTGGACTGCCTGGATGATTTTAAGACAAGGATGGCTTTAAATTCTCTTAAATAACTAAATGATCAGAATACACAAGTCGTATTGTTTGGAACCCCTGACCTCCACGACCTTGGCCCTTTAAGGATTTCTAGTTTTAACAAAAAAACTTTGCAAAGATCTGGGAGTGAGATCTCAGAGTTATCCTCTATTCATCTCAGCTTGTCTTTACAGTCTTTATTCACGTGTCAGTCTGTCATTGTTCAGTTCACTGTAGCTGGTCCAAAATGCTGCGGCTCAGCTTTTAACTGGCACATGTAAGTGATACCACATGTCCCCAATATTGGCTTCCTTAAACTGGCTACCAGTCCGTTTTAGAGTTGATTTTGAGATGTTATTGTTTGTTTTTAAGTATGGACTGTCCTTACTTCTGCTGAACAAATGCTCCTAGCTAAGTTGAGGTCAAGATTAAAGCATAGAGGAGATCGGGGGCCTTTGTAGTAGCTGCTCCTAA
Organism: Pterophyllum scalare; assembly: GCA_024447675.2. Lineage (NCBI taxonomy): Eukaryota > Metazoa > Chordata > Actinopteri > Cichliformes > Cichlidae > Pterophyllum > Pterophyllum scalare. The sequence continues at coordinate 18,406 of JAMQGT020013358.1, forward strand.
ATTGTGGAACAAACTGCCTCTTCACAGCAGCACCTCCCCAACACGATACACTTCTAAAACCTCTTTTTTTTGAAAAAACAAAAACTTTTTATTCTTTGGTTTTTAAACCGGACTGAGCTCTGATTCCTTAAAAAAAAATTTTTTTTAACCAAAGTTGTTTTAATGAAACTCTTGATTGTTATAAGCCCTTATAATATCTGTTATTAGGACTCTGGCTCGATGCTGAACTTCCTTTTAAAAAACATGTGGAACACCTATCAAAAAATCAAAGACAAACAAATCTTGCCTTAAGATCACCGTACAGGCCACAATTTTGTCTGTGCTTGATTATAGTGATATTGTTTATACTACCTGCTTCTACATCCACCTTGAAGTCTCTTGATTCTGCATTACAATTTATATTTTAAGATGTTTAACTACAAGGCTCCACTGCATAGATTGTCTGCTTATCTCTGCTCTGTGATTGAATTGAACAGCACATACAACATCATGTCCCAGGATATTTTAACATTAGTTCACCTCTTATTCAGAGTGGACTTGGGAAAACTGGATTGAAGTATGTTCCCATCTATAAATAGAACAAGCTACTATATATTCTGAAATCGTTCCATAATTTGTAGATGCAGTTTTTTTGCAATTAGTGAATCTCTGCCCATCTTTACTTCTGAGAAACTCTTCCTCTCTAAGATGCTCTTTTTATACCCAATTATGTTACTGATTAATTGTGAATTAAACTAATTAAATCCAAAATGCTCCTTCTGTCATGTACCCTTGTGGCAGGCAAGGCGGAGGACCCCAAAGCAGGACACCCAAGGCAAAAGCTTCACTAAGGATTAAAGCTTTATTTACAAAGGATGGGCTGGACAGGAGCCAGCAGCACAAACTGTAACTCCAAAATGAGACGAGACGAGACGAGGCGTGGCGTGGCGTGGCGTAAAGCACACACACACACATAGACAACAACCTGACCACAAACTAACAAGAACACAGACAATATATACATACTTGGTAATGAGGGGAGTGACAACAGGTGGGATCACAGCTGAACGTAATTTCAGAGACAAGACAAGGGGAAGCAAAACTAAACACTAAGTACAGGGAACACAAGATTGTCACAATAAAACAGGAACTAACTAAACATATTTAACACAGATTGACACAGAGGAAACCTAAACATGAGTAAAACAGAAATCTAAACATAACACACAGATAAGTATAACAGAAAACCATGATACCCTAAACTCCTGATTCATAACTCAAAACACAACTCAAAGAAACATAAGGCACACTGGGCCAACCGCCCAGGATCATGACACCTCCAGCTGTTTGTTTTAATACTTCTCACCGTTTCATCCTTTTGTCGCCTCCTGTCCAAACTTTTTTGAGATGCGTTACTGCCATCAAATTCAAAATTACTTAATTTTTTTCTTTAAATGGGTAATTTTCTCAGTTTAAACATTTTTATATGTTTTCTATGTTGTATTGTGAATGAAACGTGGGTTTTATGAGATTTTCAGATCATTATATTATTTTTTTTATTTACTTCTTCTACAGCGACCCAAATTTTTGGGAAGTTGGGGTTGTACAGAGAACAACGGCATTTGTGGGGTTTTGGCTGAAACTGGCAGGAATCACAAGTTAAAAACAGCTTCATTGCTACTAACACATTTTTTTAAAGCCTAAAGTGACTTTTATTTATGCTTAACCAGTGTCACTAAGTGTGTGACTTCCAGGACTCAAGGGATCCTCTAAGAATGGGAGTTCAGAATAAAATGCAAATAGGTAACGGTCCATAACCTCTTCATTTAATAAACTAAATCTGGATTGCAATAAAGATTTCTATAGGTTTCTGTCTTTACTGAGACATTTGAATTTTATGCCATCTATGTGAGATTTTCCCAGCTATATCTTGCACAAATATTGAGTAATATTGACTGTAATGTGACCTCAAACATGTACGGAGCCCTGAACAGCCCCACAGAGGCTGTCTAAAATGGAAACACTAGGAGTGAATAAGCCTAATGAGTGTCTGATAACAGCCAAAAGGCAAAACATTTCTCAAATACATTTTTCCTTAGTGGGAACTTTACATGGATATGTTGCAGGAATAAAAAAAAAGAATAGTTCAGTTTGTCTTTAAGGAACATGAGAGGTTGTATTGATCAACAGAGATCAGTCGCTTTGTCTGCAAGATGGACATAAATTTACTTATTGGAATTTTTTGTTTCACAGCAGTTTAAAACCTCGCAAAATTAACTAAACGCTATCAACAGAAGGAGGCAAATTGTCTCATAAGACTGCAAAAGCAATGTTAAAAGAATAACACATCTGAAAACACACCCACAGGTGGAAAAAAAAAAGCATTTCCCCTGGTGGGGTAACCTCCAAGGAAGTGTGTGACATCCTTGAAGAAATGTGGTTGAAGTCATTCACTGAGTCTACTTTTGGACACCTCCATATTTTACACTGTTCACACTGTATACTTAGCTATGCAGCGTGAATTTTCAGGGTAGTTTTGCCTCCAGTCAACCACGTTCAACATGCTGCAGTAAATCCAGCAGCTTCTCTAGCGAAGAACATAAACACCAAACCACATAACATGTGTCAAAACTGGTTGCTACATAGATAAGATGGTGACCATTTATGGAGAGGAGTGCACTTTTTTCCCCGTTTTTTTTAAAACCATGCTGGTTACACCATGTGGGTACTGCATGAAGCCATACTCTTGTCAGTGTGAATGCACCTCCATCCATCTGAGACAACAGTTCAACAAAGTATCAAGTGGTGCATGCATATGTATATAAAGGTGTGTGTAACCACAGTGACAGTGCTTCAGCCTCTGTCTCCAGACAGAGGTAAACTAACGTCATTATGGGCAAGGCTGACTACAAATAGGGTTGAAAGCACAAAAGGCTGAAAGTTCTGGCAGCTTCTTTCCATCTTTCTTAAAACTATGGACACTCCAGAGTGTGTGGGAGGGTGGGAGCAGTAGCCCGTCAGATTACTACATAATAGCTGCAGGGTCATTACCAGGAAATACCAACAAACACACTGAGTGAATGTGTATGTGAATGCGTATGCATGCGTGGAGCTGAGTTCCTGCCTGACATGCACCAAAGCAGTTTCTCTGCTCCGTGACTGTCTTTCAGTCTGTAGCTTTTTTTTTTTTTTATCTGAGTGGTCAAAATCAGGCCGTTGCAGTGACCCACACAAGTTTTTTTTTAAGCTGTCATTTCTGCTGAACAGGACGGGCCTGTTACCTAGAAAAACTTAAAGGATGGGTTTTGATGTATTCCCTTAAGAAATTTGTTGATTTTTGCTCATGTTTATGACTTTCTGCAAACATATTTTCTCTTTTCTTTGGTTTATTTAATGATGACTGGCTGAAAGTCTGGACTGAATCACAGGGAGGTTTGAGCTCTTCAGTGAGTGTCGGGACATGTGTCCACCCCACTCCCCCCGATCTTCAACTAAACATGTCTAACAACCAGCTGTTCATCACTACAGATTGCTTCACACTACTTATGCAGTGATTGTTTACTGAGTCCAGTAACAGTGAATTAAACAGTTGGAGTCACAAAGTACTTCTGATGTAGTTATTTATTTTTAGCGAATAGCCGGATGGGTCAGATAAAAGGCTGCTTTTTAGGGAAGCTTTTTGTCCCCTTGGTGACCAACAGGCAACATCACAAAGCTGACTGTCTACAGATGTGCTAAAAGCTGCATTACAAATGCAGTTGGCTGCTATTTAAAATACTCTCAAGCTATACATTAATCTAAGTGATGGGGCCAGCATCGGAATCTTTATCACATAAAGTTTGTGCCACATTGTTATAGCTTTCCTGATTAAAAATGGACTTCATTTTATGTTTTGCTGTCACCTGCAGACTTTCCAAACACCATTTTTTTCAACCATAAGAGATTTCTGAAATCTATTTGCCGGATTGTCATGGAATGCAACATAATAGTTGTTGCAGAAATTCATATTTCCCTGATGGAGGACTGTGGTGATTCCTTTAGCTATCCTTCAGTGGGTCCAAATTTCATTTGTGACCAAATACCTAAAAAACTACTAACATTTCCATCAACCTCAGCTGTTTACCAGGATCATTCTTTTATTTGGTTACTGCCCAAAGCGATGCTGCTCTGAATACAGCATCAATGATGCTTTAGACTGTCAGCTGATCAGAATCAGAGACCACGTGATGGCTGAGACATTCCAGTGCGCTCACACTGCAGACATAAACTACTTTAAATAGCAACAAAATTTATATGAGGAAAATGTAACGTCCCCTTTCATTTATGAAAAGAGGACGTTACATTTTTGTACATTTTTAAATATTTTTATGCAAACCCCTTCAGTTATGTACTCCCATCTATAGCATTCAGCATTTCAGAGGAGCCATTGTGCTGCGGTTTGTATGTTGCTGGGGAAGTGAAAGATATTTCCGACTAACTTGCCAACATTAGTAATGATGTCCACTAGACATTTCCTTTCAGTGCTCCCTGAGTGAGCCACAGATCTTTGTGTCCAAATACAATTACACAAGTCTTGTGTCCACTGCACAAGGCCCTAAAGTAGTAGTAGTTAATTAAGTTCTGTACTTAATTAAATTGTTCCAAATATTTATTCTGTTCATAATTTTCTATTGCTTTTTCAATGTTAAGTCTGGTTGTTTATTTTTTGAATAAATTGCACGCCAAATAGTGCTCTATTATTAGAGTTTCACATTATTTTCACAAATGAAAACAATAGGAACATCGGCTCTGAGAATGCACCCTGAGTAAGGATATATATATATATATATATATATATATATATATATATATATATATATATATATATATATATATATATATAATGAAGTTAGGGCGGCCGTGATCCGATGTTACTGCTTGACGGCTGAAATACGCGCCGCAGCGCAGGAAACAGCAACATGAGCAAAAGTGAGAACTTTTCCACTTAAAGGGTGAAGTTAAAAAAGAAAAGTTCTTTTAAATTATATATATATATATATATATATATATATATATATATATATATATATATATATATATATATATATATATTTAAAAGGACTTTTTTTTAACTTCACCCTTCAGTCCTTTAAATTATATATTATATATATAATTTAAAAGAACTTTTTTTTTTTAACTTCACCCTTTAAGTGGAAAAGTTCTCACTTTTGCTCATGTTGCTGTTTCCTGCGCTGCGGCGCGTATTTCAGCCGTCAGGCAGTAACATCGGATCACGGCCGCCCTAACTTCATTCACACTTTGGGGATGATTGAGGAGGAAACGACTCGAACACACGCGCGCAGACACTCACTGCACGCGCTCAGTCTGGCGGATAGCGCGGGGGTGGAGAGGAAACACCGTTACACGCGCGCACAGACGCGCACGCAAATTGAGGGAGGGTCTCGGCGCACTCATCTCTCAGTTTCATTGACTCCATGTGAAACTCTGCTCAACTTAAGTTTTCACTCTTGTCTGTTTAAACATTTAGTCTCTTTCATTTGATCTCGGTACACGTGTTTCCCCGATCGAGAATCCGCAGCCCACGTCCACTCAGCAGACTGTTTGGAGACTGAGGAGCAACAGGAGGTTTCACGCACAAGCGAGACCCGCGGGGAGTAATAAGGTGGATCTAACGGAGACTTCTTTCACACACTGCGGTTCTCTTGATTCAGCCTAGCCCGGCACCGGCAGCCTCTGGACCAGTCTGACCCGGGATAACAGCTGTCTTACCCGGGGTATGCTTTCTGCTGTCTGAGCGGTACAGTAACCGAAATGTGGACAGTTAATCGATTCGTGGATGTTAAGAAAATGGATGATGAAGAGTTTTACACTGAGGCATGGTCCGCTTCATTAACGCTATGGTTAAGAGACCAGACTGAGAAAAAAAGGATTTATGAATTTTTAAAATCAAAACTTTATTTGTTTGTCTGTAAATAGACTGGCAATAATACAAACAGTCTTTATAGTTGAACCCCTTCATTTTGCTCCAAAGGACTGGGTGGGGGTGGGGGTGGTGGTGGGGGGGGGTCTAACACATTACTAATAATAGTTTTTGAACGTAGGTTTTTTTTCCGCTTCATTCAGAAAATGACAACAGCTCATGTTGGAGTTCACTCTTTAAGAGCAGCCACAGTCTGCATGCTGTAAAAAAAGGTAAAATAAGGAAATTCAGTTGAGTGAAGAAATCTAGAGAACAAAAGACACATTTAAACCTACATCTGGCAGTTCTCCATTCGGGCAAAAATCTGCTGATGAACTTTTTCTTGGTTGCTCACTTTCAGACACGAAGAAAGCTTGACAGCGCTCTGCCGCACGCTCTCCTGCTGATAGATTAGGAAACAGCCAGATGACAGTTAGCTGAGCTTTGCATAGGCTGGAAGCAGGAGGAAACTGATTGGCTGTCTGTGCCCATGCACCAGCAAATACGTCACTCTGTGGATTTTAGAGGTAACTTTTGTTATTTTAAGCCAGTAAAGCGATTTTCCCTGCTTTCAGTCTGTGGTTGGCCATAAGCAGCCTGTCTGTGGTTTCATATGAAGCCCTCATAGGGGTGTGTCCCCAAAGTAGCTTTGAATCTGTCTGACAGCTGATATATATCAGTATGCTTTTTTTTTTTTATTATCAAGCTATCAGATGTCTACATTTAGGGCAATATTCAAACATCAAACTAGCTTTTTAAGAGGATTCATCCCTCAATTAGAAAAATTCTGGTGTTGGATTGTTTTATATACAGTTACTAAAACTCAGGCCGAGTGTTCAGTATGTAAATTGTCTGTGATCTTCACTGTGTGTTCAAACAGAGGTTAAACAAGAAAGAAACTTAAACCTGGCTTTATTCTTTTTTTAAAATCAGTTTTCTGACAGTTGCTGGGAAACTGTAACAAAATGAGTCATTTGATGTGAGTCAGAGGATAAACCTGTCTTGGCTTAATTTAACAGATTATTGAATCTATTTAATTTTAAAATGATGCTCATTTTCAAGTAAGGGTGGAAATGCTGGGAACGAGCTGAAACATCATTCTATACATTGTGGACTTAAGGAATGCCACATTGTTAATTTACAAACAAATCCTATCTAGGCATGACAGTGAAAACTTGTGCAAAGATGATCAGTGTGTAATAAACCTTAAAGAAAACTTTTAGGAGTTGCATCAATAAGCAGTACCAGTCCCTGTACTCATGCAGCATAATCTCTTTGTTTTCTTCTTGCAGTTCGCCCTTCATCATGCACCTCTCAGCGGCCAGTGTGTCTGCACTGGTCCTGGTCCTCATTTATGCCCCGGGTCCTCCTGCTGCAGGATACAGTCTGGATCAGGACCAAAGTCTGGAGTTCAAAGGCCCGCCTTCCTCCATGTTTGGATACTCAGTCCTGCTGCATCGTCACAAAACTGAGAGCTGGTCTGGATCCAGTCTATTATTTACATTATTTATCTACTAACACCCCCACCCCACCCCTAACCCTAGCCCTGACTTTTGATCTGTTTATCTACTATTGATTGTCTGCTTGATGTGCCTTTGATCGTCGTAAACTACATTTCAAAGACAGCTACGTGCTAGTAATAACCTGTCTCATGAACTTTTAGCTTTAATTTGTAAAATAATTGACAGCTGTGCTTATAGTCTCATTCGAATTGATTTAATTACCATATTAATGCTCTGTAAGCTGCCCTCTTCACACAGTATCACTTTGTTTGTGTGTGCCCACACCAATTAGCCAGCTCGTGCCAATGAGAGAAGCTCTTTGATGCTTCACACACAGATGCCATTCAGACACTCGAGACAAAGACAAAACCAGTGCTAAATGCCTCTATCTCCCTCCCTCAGGTTGGTTGTTGGAGCACCAGTAGCAAACACATCGTCCAATCATTCAGTATCTCCAGGAGCTCTATTCCGATGCAAAATCACCGCTGCTGGACCCCACCTATGCTACCACATGCCTGCTGGTGAGTTTTCTTTGCCCGCCTGTGTGTTTAGTCTTTTATCCTGCATTACTCCAGCTGTTCATGGAAACTAAAACTCAGATGAGAAATGCAAGTTCAGTCAAAACATCTTGCTGACACATTGTAGTGTTATATGCATATATATTTAATATTAATATATTTAAGTCTGTGTATACTGTTAGGTAATGCTAGATAAGGTGAGTGAAAGTAATATGCATCATCCGGGTATGCCTGTGTACGCAGATGTGCAGAGCTGCGGGAAGACGTGTGAATCGGAGAGTGATCACCAGTGGCTGGGAGTCAGTTTGGCTAGACAACCTGGAAAGAACGGAGGACACATCCTGGTAAACACACACACACACACACACACACACACACAAACACATGGCACACATACACACTTTTCGTCACCAGGACTGCTTGTGTTTATTGCTCCATGTTATTGGCGCTCAGTGGGTGACTTTAAAGACAGAGTTTATTTTCTTAGCGTTATCATTATCATCAGATCATCAGTTTCATATCTGAATAGGGATCATCCCCGTTTGTACATAAAACTCCTGGTCTGTGACTGTTCAGTAAGACAAATCTCAAGTTTTAATGACATGCAGCCACCAAAGTAATAAATAAACAAATAAACAAAAGATCTGCCTTACACACTGAAAGCAGCACAGTTAGTTAAACACTGCATCATCCAGTTTTAAACTGTTAAGTTCTTCGCCTGTCATATCAGTGAGTAAAGACATGATTTTATCCACAAAATCTGAAAAAAAAAATCCACAGTAATCATCTTTCTGCACTTTCACACTGTGACACATTCAGCAGAAATGATCTCTCTAACTCTCCTTTTCATTTGTTACACAGCTAATTGTGTCACTTTGCATCTGAACAAACAAACTGCAACACTATGAATTCTTAACAGACTTTCTATTAAATATTAAAATACAGATGTTTGTGTCTATCGTTCAGCATTCTATGTGAAGGGCGGTTTTTCCACTGCGCTTTACAGCATGGAAACCTTTGTTATTTCCAGCATGATAGGGCAACATGTCATACAAAAACCATCTGAAAAAAAGTGCAAAAAAGTATAAAAAGTATATTAGGAAAAAGTAATGTTGCATTTTTGTATATTTCTCACGATTTTTATGCAAACCCCTTCAGTTATGTACTTGTAAAAATCTGTCCATCTATAGCATTCAGCATTTCGGAGGAGCCATTGTGATGATAGGTTTGTATGCTGCTGGGGAAATTAACGATATTCAGATAAGCACAGTGTCAAAAACAAGCATAGAGGTACAAACATGGATCTATTTTTTAAGCAAAAATGCATTTTAATTTCAGCTTTAAGACAAAGAATTAGCAGCCACTATACAGAGAATCAGTCACTTAGGAAGTCTGAAACATTTACACAACAGACAGCAACATTTGAAAAGCCTGAAGGCATTTCTTTAACAGTGGAGGCAGTGATGTGACTGAGAAAGTATTTACAGCACCAAATGTCTCCTCATGATGATCATCTCTGTTGTACAGGGAGGGGAATAAAGAAGCAAACATACAGCAGAATCATAATGTTCATACACACATGCACACTCACATACACAAAGTTCCTGTTACAGTGACTTAGGTCATGGGAATAACAACACTCTGCTGCCAACGTGTGACTTAGTGAATGAGTCCATGTCACATGTTGTTTGTTTGTGTGTGTGTGTGTCTGTGTGTGTTTTCAGGCCTGTGCTCATCGCTGGAAGAACGTCTTCTACTCAAGGAGAGATAGTCAGAACAACAAGCTTCCGAATGGGGTGTGTTATCATTATGGCAGTGACTTGCTAAATCACCAGCACATGATCCCCTGCTACAGAGGTATACACACACACACACACACACACACACACACACACACACACACACACACACACACACACACACACACACACACACACACACACAGGCTGCTCTAATGGTTCTAAAAAGAACCACTTTTTGTTCTAGAAAGTTTTTGTAGAATAGGGTAAAAGAAAACTACAAAATACATAATGTCAGTGAACATCACAAAGATGCAGTCATGTTAAAAAGAAACTTCACCTGCTGCCAATTTGAAGCTTTAACAGGACATAATAAAAATGATCTGGTCCTTAGCAGATCTTAAAACAATCAACTACCACTCGTGACGCGTGACACAGTGTTATCATTTATTTAACAAAAATAAAAAAGTTCACCTTTAATGCATCCATAGGAACTAAGAGGGTAAGCAGCAGCCAGGCGCTGCTAATCAGATGCACTTGATTAACTTATCATCAGCAAGCAGAAGTTTTGTCAGTTTGCAGGTCTGGCTCATGCAGGTGTGTGTTACATGTAATATAATGCCAAGGAGAAAAGACATCAGCAATGATCTTAGAGAAGCAAGCGTTTATTGTTTTATTAATGCTGCCCATCAATCTGGGAAAAGGTTATAAGGCAATTTCTAAACAATGTGAAGTCCATCATTCTACAGAGAGAAAGATTAGTCACAAGTGGAAAACATCCAAGACAGCTGCCAGTCTTCCCAGGAGTGGACGTCCCAGCAAATTCACCCCATGGTCAGACTGCGCTCAGTGAAACGGCAAAAAAAACCCCAGGAGCTGCATCTCAGACTCCGCAGGCCTCAGTTAGCGTGCTAAAGTTCATGAGAGTACAGTTAGAAAATGAGTGATCACATATGGCTTGTTTGGAAAGATTTTCAGAAGAAAGCCTCTGCACTCTAAAACGAACATGGCACAGTTCCATGTTTGGCCAAAACAAACACAGCGTAGTAGCACAAACACCTCATAGGAGCGTTCTGGAGTCAAATGTCTGCCCAACATTTAAAGCTTGGGCAAAACTGCATCACAACAGGACCATGATCCCACCAGCAAATCTGCAACATCAGATCGAGGTGTTGCCATGTCAAAGTCCAGACCTCAGCCCAGCTGAAACAATTTAGCAGGACCTTAAGAAAGCTGTGAATAAATGAATGCCCGCAAACCTCAATGAACTGAAGCAGCGCTGTAAAGAGTCAGCCAAAATTCCTCCGCAAGGATGTGAGAGACTGATGAAGTCATACAGAAAATGATTCCTTCAAGTTATTGTTGCTAAAGTCAACGGTTGTTCTACAAGAATTATGTCTTTATTATGTCCCAATACCTGAAATCCTTACCATGATTGTAGCAACAAATACAGATGTGTGTGCCTGTGAAACCAACAGCTGTTCAGCTGCAGTTTGTTCACCTTCACCTTTTGACACGTCTGTGTTTCTCCTACAGACCACCAGAGGAAGTTTGGAGAGGATTACGGATCATGTCAGGCGGGTATTTCCAACTTCCTGACAGAGGTCAGTAACTGAGGCCACATGCTTTGCTAAAACTGCGTCGTCCCTGTTTCCCCTGCAGACTCAACGTGCTCCATTCATGTTTTAAAAAGCCATCTGCTTTTCTCTTGCTGCTCCTCAGGCTACGAAAATGTAGAAATTCAAATGTTAATGAGGTTATCAAATCAGAACAGCAATTTTAAAGCAACAAATGAAAGATATAATGCAGCTTTAATAAGGTCACATTTTAATATAGAGGCTCTCTCTTTTTCAGGATCTGATCATCATGGGGGCACCGGGGACATCTTATTGGACGGGTTCAGTTGTGGTCTACAACACGTCCAGTAGAGAGATGTCAGTGTACCTCGATAACAACGACATTGAAGCCGTCAAATTTGGAAGCTACCTGGGTAACTAGTCCACCTGACACTCTACCAGTAATGCTAGACTGCTTAGCTCTTAGCTGCTGGTATAAGACATCCTATGATGGTGCGTTTTCACTACAAGCCTGCTGGCACCCAGCATGTGCCTTAGTTTATGGCTCACTTTCTGTGTCAAAAATGTGTTGACATCATTAACCTGACACATGCTTGTTTAACATTTCATATCCCTGTGTGTGAAAGAAAGCAATATTGGGAACAGAACGCAGCAATCATTGTGCTTTTAAAAGTTTGAATATTGTTTTTAGCTCTCTGAAGTAAATTTTCAAACACATTTAAGGAAAATTCTGCTAAGCAAATGTGCACAAACATAGATTGACAAAACCTGAAGGTGAGGTTTTTCTTTGCTTGATGTTCACTCATATGCTGTAGCCGTCACGTTTAAGTAAAAAGGCATTTGCGTAACACCAACGTTGGTCAGAAGACGCCCTAAGTTACTGTTCATGTAAACATTTGCTGCTGCTTCACAGCAACGCCGGGAACCACCGGGATTCTTTCATTGCTGTTCGACTCAAAGGAAGGAAATGTTATGCATTTGAAATTAAGATTAAGCGGTGCTTTGTTCAGTATAGCCTGATCTAGTCTATAGGGGACGAACCTATCGAGCACCATTTGGTCCTAGGATTAGTTTTAAAGAGTAACTCAAAAATAAACATGAAGATATTAGTCATAAGAAACACCTTTTAGGTATGGTTTCAGGATATGCTATCATTGCCACACTTCGCTATTTGCTGTGGAGGTCACATAATAGGTTACACAGAGTTAGCACTTTTTCTCATTATGAATATGATACTTATCTTAGTTTAAATTCAGTGTCTAATTATGCACAGATAATGTTAGTTCCAGCTACTGTTAGAGGCTTCCCTTCATCCCTTTATGCAGCGGTGTTCACATGTACCGGAAGCGTTAAAAAGCCCTAACCTAAATTTACCAAAATTAAAAAAATTTAAAAAATCTTCAGAAGAGTTGATATATTTATTATTTTTATTGTACCTGTTATAGTCTCCTTTGCTGTCAACAAGAAAGGACCAATAAATCAAACTAACCATTTGGCTTTAAAATTTGGAGAGATTAATACTGACTTTTTCTCTTTTTGTAAGCTTTGAGGACACAGTCGCCTTGAAATTGAAAAGCAAAACTTTATTGGAATTGCTCGACAAGGTGGTTGGTGTAAACAGTGTTAAGAAGATAAGCGGGCTTTTAAACTAAACTGTATCGAGCCTTTGGGTACAAACACGTACCGTCAGTTGCAACCTCAACTGATTACATGCTGTTGGGCGCTATATCACAAATGTACAGTGTATGCTTATCCTCATAATCATAAGCTGCATGTGAAAGAGATAGCCACTGTGGATAGCCACCATTGGTTTGCAGACTCCCGTTTTGAAGCCTTGAGTTTGCATTTTGGCGCTAAATTATCAACACTCCACCCTATCTGACTTAAAGCAAACACTGTCACTACTGATAGCTGCGGGGGCTAGAACAGTTCACGGCTTCATAGCGAACAAGTTTTTGTACAAACTGCAAAGGTGCCCTGTGAAGTTTTCATGTAAACCAAAACAGGTGTATTTGCGTATCTCTTTGTGCAATGCCGATCCCGTTCTTTTATTTATTCGTTGAATTTTCCTTTCTGTAAATATTTGCAAAGCTGATTTTTAGTCCACTCATTACATTAATGGTAACTTAATGGCAGTACTCTTCTTGCTGGTATGCTTACTGCCTCCCATAGCTCAGTGGAATAGTTTGAAGCCATTGGCAGGAATGTGTGTCGTGAAACCTGCACATTAGCAAGCTAAAGAAATCAGTTCCGTTTTCAAGACAAACAAAACCATGTGCACCACAGGCTTGTGGTGCATGCAGCCCAGATACGTGTCCGACCTGTGGCTCTTTCCTGCATGTCTTCCCCCATCTTTCGCTTACCCCAATTTCCTGTCTCTCTACACTGTACACTATCTGATAAAGGCCACCCCCCCAAAAAACATATAGACGTTATTAATTTCTGTTTGTGTGACGATGTTTGTGCAAAGTTCTGTTCAGATTGGCCAATTCATTAAGGAGGAAATAGGGCATATACAGACATATATGCATATATAACCTATAATCATTACAGAAAGAAGAACATGTGTGCTTCATTGTTTTATTGTGTGAACATTAAAAGTGTCCTATCGAAAAGATTACAACCAGTATAGACTGCAGTGAAGTATTAGAGAATAAAAACTTGCTAAAAATGGGCACTTTTTAAAGTTAACATGCATAAGTCATGTTTCTTTACATCTCCATTTAAGAAATTAAGATGAAAAAAGTCAGACAAGAAGACCAAAATATTGGTTATGCAAGTGTGTTTGAGCACATGCATCATCACCTCTCAGTGCTCATGAGAAACAGGAAGCCACTGTGAGAGGTGCCATGTTCTCAAACTGAAGGTGATAACGTCTTCACTGTTCTCATGGGACATAAAAACCACAAACACCACTGATGACAACAAAAGAGTGAGGAGCTCATGATCTGACAATAACACAAGCTCAGTCTGCAAAATACTTTCTGCTTACTTACGATGAAAGTGGAAACTTTATATGAGTTTTGTCTTCAGGTGCAGGTGTATGTGGTTGTGTGTGTGTGTGTGCACAGGAAACAGGAAGTTTTAGAAAGTGTTTTTTTTAAAGCTGTGGTTGTCTTTGACTTTTTCATATCTATATATCATCACACACAAATGGTGTACCTCAGTTTCCAGCTACCACATGCAGAACCTTAGCTGAAACCTCAACCAATAAACCAAGTTTTCGCCACTACGGGTTGTATTGTGTTAACCAAGAGGGTGGTTTCTACCTTATTTTGTCATTTCAGCTTGATGTATGTTCTCTAAACAGTGTTTTTATATAACTTTAAGAATATTGATGAGCTAAAGAGGCCAAAATGCTACTATTTTGAAGCATTCAGAAGAGAAAGGTTGGTAATTAATGGCTTAAACGTCATCACTGTGTTGTATACTTGTGAAGTATCTACAGCTGACAAATAAAAGTACGATCTTCCCATTAAAGTTTACCCAGTTTAAATAAATCCTGTGTTGTGTTGCTGTTCAGGTTATTCTGTTGGAGCTGGTCACTTCCTGAGTCCTGATAGCGTGGAGGTGGTGGGTGGAGCTCCACAATACAATCAGAAGGGAAAGGTAAGACCTCACTACCTGACCTACTGTTTGTAATGGCCACGCTGTCAGCCTCGTCCTCGCAGTGTCTCTGTGCTGATGTAAAGATTTCTGGGGTTGTGCTCAAAGTTGAGGTGTTGTCAAGTTTGTGGCTGTTCTGATTTGTGTGATGTACAGCAGATGTGATGGTCAAAGTCAGTGACTGTGTGTATGTACCGTGCAGGTCTTCGTATTTACAGTAGAAGACAACATGCTACAGATCATCTCTCAAGTGTCTGGAAAAGAGGTATGAAGTCCCTTAGCTTTGGGATTCTCCATTCAAAACAATTGCCTACTTAACACTTATCATGTGTCTTTGTGTAGCTGGGATCCTACTTTGGCTCCAGTGTGTGTGCGGTGGATCTAAACGCTGATGGTTTGTCAGACCTGTTGGTTGGTGCTCCGATGGCAACAGGCATCATCAGAGAAGAAGGGAGAGTCCATGTGTACATCAACCAGGGGCAGGTAAGCAGAAACACTGAGCATGGCACTATTTACTGTGAACAGGAAACACACTTTGGGCTGTACAGTGAGTATAAGTTTCACTGAAGATATTAAATGATCTGATTTATGTGAAGCTATGTGGATGAGTCCCTCACATTAATGCATTAAAAACATTCATTTCCATTCACCTTTGTCACTTTTACCACAGGGTTTACCATTGTTTAAGGTAACAGATGATCTTAATGCAACCTGTTTATAGTGTACCTCTGTGTGTACTAGGCGTATCCATTGTTTGCTGATTTTATGAATATTTAGTCAAACCCTGTCCTATGTTTGGACAGAAACATTTTGACTTATTACAGTAGGGAAATCCTTGGTTTATTGCGAGCAATAATAATTATTCTGTTCCGATGTCCCGATGTCCACAGTGTTGAGAATTAAAAATAAAGGACCTGAAAGTGAAGCAGTTACATGGAACGTAGGCCTCATTATTTTTATTTTTTACACTGTCTGAGATGACATGCTAACGTCAAGCTCGTGCTGTCTGTTTTCCTGTCCCAGGCAAAGCTAGAGGAGCAGGACTTTCAGTTGACTGGCAGCAACGCCTATGCCGCCCGGTTTGGAGAGAGCATCGCAGACCTGGGAGACCTGGATGATGATGGTTATCCTGGTAGGGCTCATGCATGCACAGCCTGATCTATAGAAAATACCAATAAAACTAAAGATAAATCCTGTTGCCACTACTACTGCAAAATCTACTGTTTTCTACTGTAAACACCATGAAGTCTAACAGACTAACTGTTACCCCACTGCTTCAGGTACAGTCACCATTCGTGGTGCTAATAGTATTGCAACACTCTTTGTTCTTCTTCTAATAACAGCAGATTTTGTAATGCAAATTAATACTATACTTTAGAAACTATTTCTCCTTTCACCTCCACCCACGTGCGCTGCTGACTGCTGCTTCAGTACTTGTCACAGCAGTACATCTTCAGGTTTCCAATGAACAGCTGTGTGGTCGCTTGCTCCAGGGCACCTTAACAGTGGTAATTAGGGACTTTTAAGTGCTGCTCTCTTCGATCAGTGCACAGATCTTCTGCATCAGCACAAAAATTAGAAATGCCACTACGTTATTATTATTATTATTGTAGGTTCTTTACCTCACAATATAAAGCACCTTGAGGCAGTTGTAATCTGGTGCTGTATAAATAAAATTGAATTGAACATTGCTTAACTGACTATTGAGTTACATAACCAGAAAAGGGGGGTTATTTTTAGGCAACTTACAAGCTGGCCACTTTGTGGCACTTCCTGACAAGTAGAGAAAATCACACAGACTTCAACACAACGCCCTAACATGTACATTCAAGACCCCTACCATCTGTGTGTGTGTGTGTGTGTGGGTGGAGGGTGTTATTAAGTTCATTAAATGTTAATGACAAACTGTTGTTGCTCTGTAACTGAACATGCCCTCTAATCTGGCACAACTAGATAAAAGGGTGTGTGTGCACCCATGTAGCAGGGACACACACACACACACACACAGACACACACACACAGACACACTGGGTGGACCTGTTTAACTTTTGGAGGAAAAAGGGAAAAGTTATATTATGAATTTTTTTTACTGTGGCTAAATAACACGAGTAAATACAAAGTACAGATTACATAATACAGATTTTAAATGATGATTTCATGTTTTTATGGGGGAATCTATCCAAACCTACGTGGCCACTGGTGAAAAAGTCATTGTCCCATTCCCCACCGCCACACCTGGACCTGATTACCATATACCATACTACTATCTATACTACTATGTAATATTATAATAAGCTTGATGATCAGAAACATGGAAATGTGATAAATATGCAAAAAACCAAGAAATCAAGAAGGGGGCAAAAACTTTCACTGCACTGTAGGTTGGTGATTACTGAGAACAAGAGTCCTCACAAAAACATTAATACAAACTTGTGTTTGTCTGTGTGTAGATGTGGCGATTGGTGCTCCACATGAAGATGACCTTAAAGGAGCTGTTTACATCTACAATGGCAGGAAGGAGGGCATCTCACCAATGCCATCCCAGGTACAAACTGAGCAAGAAACTCCAGGGCTGAAAAATGACTGAAACATAGTAGAAACAAAAAAGCTCCTGAAATGGCTACATTGGGCAGCCTAATTAGCAGAAGTAAACATTTTTTTTTGGGGGGGGGCACTCTTTAAATGACAGGTAAGGGCTATTTCTGAGGTATAAATAAATATAATAAATATGTAGGTTTTATTTATCCCAGTGGGTACATTGCAGTTGAGGTGGTGCTAGTTTAATAACAGTTCAGGGCTGGTTATTTTCTTTTCCATTACATGTACTTGTTTGCACTTTCTTAAATTAGTACTCATATATACTGCTGTGCTTTTAAATACTATCATCCTAGTTTTCATGGTATCCCTACCATTCTGCTTTCAGAGGATTACTGGATCCACCCTGCGCCGTGACGGATGTTTGGCCAGTCGCTGAGCTCTAGCATTGACATCGATGATAACGGTTACCAGGGTAAACAGTTTTGTGCGTCTACCTCTGCCATAATTGACATATTTGTTTCATTAGGGCTGTTTTAAGCAGGTTAAACCCTCTCTGTCTGTGCAGATGTGGCAGTTGGTGCGTTCCTTTCTGACTCAGCCGTGGTTCTCAGGTAAGTCCACACTGAAGCTTCCTGTTGAAACATCACCTAAAAAGGCCCCTTCTTTGTTAATCTATGTAGACTGGAGGAGAACCAAAAGTGTCCCAACATCTGTGGAAAATGTGGTGAAAATGTTCCTTTTCATGATTAGAAATAACAAAATGCAGCTGCTTCCTTTGTTTTCAGTGAGTCATAAAGCCCCTTTGCATGCTGTGATCATTTCTCTGACCATCCGCTGTGTGCTGCAGGCACGTCCCATGATTAATCTGAACGCCTCGCTGATCCTGCCAGAGCAGGTTGACCATCGGGTGGCGCTGTGCCAAGAGAACAAGCATCCAGCTGTCTGCTTTAATGTTACCATCTGCTTCAGTGTCCAGTCCAGACATTTCAGAGGACAAATAGGTACTGTGAACGCAGCTCTTTAGTGTAATCTTTTCCAGATTTAGTGTAACTCTAATAGCATCTAGGACCAGCTTAGATATCGTAGGGAAAAGATACTCAGTGGATCCACTAATGAATTAGACATCCATCCATCCATCCATCCATCCATCCATCCATCCTCTCCTCAGCCACTTCCTCTACCTCATTTGTGTGATATAATCTATCCAGCATGTCCCGGGCTCACCCTGGGGCCTCCTTCTGGTAGAATATGCCTAGAACACCTCACCCAGGAAGCATACTAGGTCAGATACCCAAGCCGCCTCAGCTGGCACTTTTCAGTGTAGAGGAGTAGCAGCTCTACTCTGAGCCCCTCTCGAATGACTGAACTCCTCACCCTATTTCTAAGGGAGAGGCCAGCCACCCACTGGAGAAAACCCATTTATGCCACTTGTATCTGCAATCTCATTCATTGGTCACTACACAGAGCTTGTGGCCATAAGTGAGGGTGGGGACTGATCAGTAGATTGACAGCTTCGCTTTTACGCTCAGCTGAATCATCAGTAATGTACCTAATTGCAGTTGCAGGGCTGTGATTGGATGACAGCTACTCCAAATGGTAAAATTTGTTTTAGATAATGTGTACGGCTTGATTTTTGAAGATTTCTTTCCTCTCTTCTTTAGAGCTTCAATATAACCTGATCTCTGACCTCCTCCATAAATCCTCCTTCCCCCATCGTTTCTATTTCCACGGTAATGGACTCATGTCCAAATAGCACAAGGGGGCACGTACGCGCACGACAGGGGCATCTCACTTGTGCAACCCATGTGGCTTACCAAAGGGTAATACACTTACACACTGTTTATTCTGGGCATATAACTGCGGTGACGCTAACACGTTTTAATTTTTTCTACTCTCAATTCTTTTTTTTCTCCAACAGAAAGATGTGAGGGACATTTTTACTCCCGTTCAGTTTGAGGTTTCTTACAGTCTTAGGGAAAAAAACAGCCAGAGAGCCTCTTCCAGATCTTTCCCTCCATTAAAACCCATTCTGCAGCAGAGCACAGGACACCGCAACACCATCACCAACCAGGTACCAAGCTAGACTACAAACCAGCAAATACCAGCTAGGATGGCCTGTCATGCACACAGTAACTGAGCTGCTGTGCACAGAAGTGTTTTTTTATAATCTATATTTATAATTTTACTGTCAATAAAAATGAAGAATTTGTCCTTGCAGTTACTACACCATGTATTAGCTCTATCATCTATAAATGAATAGCAGCCTATGCACAAGTTTAATATACTACTTTTGTAATTCACACAACTACTATCATATGTAAATCACTGCTTGTACACTGTGCTAAACTAATTATTAACCCATCAGCAATTTTCTTTTTTTTTTAGTCTTTGTTTGACCCTTGTGTTGCAACAAACCCGTCTCGCTTATCCAGATGTGTTTAAACTGCGTGGCCACATCTCAGCACATTAACACCCTCCTGCTGTCAGTTTACAATTAGGAATTCACAGGTGGAGTTAGTCATCAGGAGATTATTATTAAACCTCTCAGGGGTCACATGAGTGGTTTGATGTGATCACTGCGGTAATGTGACCGATCTGTTTGTTTATTATCACCGGTGCCGCTGACCCGCCGCCTCTTTTCGTCCTCTCAGACTCGGTTTGCTCGTTCCTGCTCCCTGGTGAACTGCTCGACAAACATGCAGCTGTCAGCTCATCTAGTGCTCCCACAGTAAGATCACACGTGCATACACTCAACACACACACACACGCTGCAGGGAGCCGTGTGTGATTCACAAAGAGAAATGATAGACGAATGGAGTAAAACAACTGCAATATACCTAACAAGGGATCAGACAAGAAGTTAGCAGCTCAGGATATTGAGCTGTTGAATTTTTCCTTGTGTACAGATTAGTAAGCATCAGAGTTGTTGGTTAGATTCAGCTTCACATTTTGGGCTCCGGAGACAAAACTCTAAAGTCTTTTAACAATACGATGCTGTTCCTGATTGTAACGCCTGTGATGGTGCTGTTTGCCGTGTTTGTCTTCAGTCAGCAGGAGTTCTTTGCGCTGGGCTCCGGGCACACTATCGTGTTGAAAGCCTCACTGCTGAACTCTGGAGATGACGCCTTCCTGCCGCGACTGACGCTGCAATTCCCCGCCAACATCCACTACATTAAAGTCCTGCAGAATGTGAGTCAAAATCCTTTCAACGCCGGCCCTGTTTTATTACCACAGCAAGGACACAACCTGAGCAGCTGCTTGCTTGTTTACAGTGGGTGCAAAGGAACTCGTGTTGTTTTAATGAAGAAATGAATCGAAAAATAAAACAGCACATAGCTTTTCAGCCGCAGGAACTGCCCTTGTAGGACCTCTTTCAGGGCTTTTTTCACAGTTTCTCTCAGGTCGGTGCTTCCTAACAGTTTTGGGCTTGATGAGCGGCCTGAGCTTGATGCTGATTTGGTAAAATTGTGAAAAAAGCACCATTTTTGGAAAAACAGAACCTTATTAGAAGCAATAGGAATAACAGCAGACTGCTGCGCTCTTAGACACCACAGACGGCAGTATGCTTCATGGTTGGTCTCACAGTTAAAACTGTGCGTAGACAGGCAGTTACACAGCATTAAGTGTTAAATTATGATGCTATAACTCCATAACACATCCACAACAAGCCTGTTTCTCTTCGTCTAGGAGGACAATGTGGTCAGATGTGATGTCACAGAGGAAGTCAATGCTACAACAGTGGGTGTTGACTGCAGCGTCACCAGCCTCCTGCTTCCAGCTGGCACACAGGTAATGCTAAGCTAATCACACACTGTGAAAACTCAAGTGATCAGATACCAAAATTATGAGGAACCATCATCTGGACACTCTCATAATAGATAGCCACAGTGGGTACTTAAGACTTCGTAAGGTCAAAGGTCAAAGCCTGTGTTTGCACTTTCAGTTCCCCATTTTTCTATGACTCCTTAGTTTTTCAAAGTGAATATTGCAAAGGAATCAGTTGAGACAGACAGCAGCCAGTTTAGGTACAGTGTCTGACTGTGGGGACGGTGTTCTTCGGGTCATACTCAGCATTTCTCTTCCTCCAAACACGGCGGGTCGAGTTGATGCCAAAGAGCAATTTCGGTTTCGTCTGACCACAACGCTTTCTCCCAGCTCACGAAAACTCAAAACATTTTTTCTTTCATTTTTTTATAGCTGAATATCAGCTTTCTGTTGGACGTTAACCAGAACAGCACACCTGGCCACAACCTCATTCATGTCAACACCAGCAGGTAAGGCTCCTCCCAATGCAGACCCACCCCATTCATTTCCTGAGGCGAACAAAGCAGTAATGAAGCTTTGACAGTAAAGCAAACTATCTTAAATGTTTTATATAAGGAGTAGCTACAGTGTGCCATCACTGCTGCAGTTTAACTTGAAAACTGAAGAAGAAGAAACTACACAAAATATTAAATGACTTTATAGAGTTTTAAACCTTGAATCAAATCGTGTGGGAACAAAAATGTGAGGTATTTACAGGCTAATGATGAGCCACATGAAATCTGTTTTCTCTTCAGTGATAACTATGAGATGGAGGAATATCTCCATGACAACTCCATCCGCCTTACTCTTCCTCTCAAATACGCAGTCAACGTCAACATCCACGGGTGAGCCAGCCTCATTGTGCACTACTTCTGCTTGTTTTCACATGGTCTTATTTTTGTCTATTTTTAATTAATATTCACAATGTTCTTGTGAGATTAACAAAATAAAGGACACATTTAACCCCAGATAAATAATCAGTGTGATGTCTGTCGGCCTGGTTGCAGTTTTGTGACTCCCACCTCTTTTGTGCTTGGAGATGAAGACCTGATTCCCACCAACTGCTATTCGGAAAGCTTCAATTACACCTACAAGGTAGGCCAGTGTGGTTCGAGGGGGAAGTACTACTAAAAGCTGCTGATGTTGACAGCGAGTCTGTCAAGTGTGAGCCAACTTGCTTAACACTGTTACTCCATTTTTGCTCTTTTGTAAGTATTATTTCCTGATTGCTTATCCCTAAAAAGAAGAGAGAACATGTATTAGTATTTTCAGACTTTGCTTTTGTGACCAGGAAAATGAAAAAATACTTTTGGCTGCTCACTTATTCACAAGGGGTCGCCACAGTGGGTAGCGCAGCATGTTTGATTAGACAGATTTTTGAGCTGGATGCCCTTCCTGATGCAGCCCCAAAGGGGATTTGTGTCTCCTCGTGGGATTAATCAGGCCTCTTTAGCTTGTTAGACAAATGTATAAACCACCACACTATGGCAAGTTTCATTACTGATCTCAAAAGCAAAGAATAATGTATATTGTCTCTAACTTTGAGGGATAAGCAATCAGGAAAAAAGCACCTAATCTGCAGGAACAAGGAAAATAAATAGTGTATTAGCAGAGATGGAGATTGTATTTTAACCCTCTTCTGTATCAAGTATAAGCTGCTTCATGAAAGAAGAATGGTTTGCAGAGTCAGCTTTCATCTTTTAAACAAACAGTTGTATAGCTGAAAGTTTTTCACATGAAACTGAATGTATGAAATGATGAAAATGATGTAAAATCTTGGAAACAAAAACAGAGTAAATTGCAAAATAGCAAAAAAGAAAAAAAAAGCTGCTGCTATCATTTAGATTTCCCACTGGCCAGCAATTTTTCAGGAGTTATCTACATCAGAGATAAAATAGACTCTTTTTTTATGGACTTTGATGTACTGAGTCCAAATTAAAATAGCTAATTGGCTACAAGATATTTTACCTGCATGTAGTGCTTAAGATTACTTTTAATCTAACCCTTTAATATCAAATATTTATATATATATATATATATATATATATATATATATATATATATATATATATATATATATATATATATATATATATATAGTGTATGTGTGTGTGTGTGTGTGTGTGTGTGTGTGCGCGCGTGTAAGCGCGGCCTTCTGTAATTTGGTACTTAACTCTATTTCTGGTTTCAACTGAGAACTTTTGGTCTTAGGGCTAACCGAGCAGCATATCATGAAAACTGGAGCCAACCAACAATTTTTAGCATCTTTTGGAAGGGAAGTGTGTATTTGTATTTAGAACCCAACAGGAAGTTTTTTTTTTTTTTTAATCTCAGTTTGCCGTCTATTTTGGCCTCATCATGATCTCAGAGGTAATAAAAATACTTTATCCACTTCCTCTGTATCATATTTTAGGTAAACAAGAACACAAATATAGGCAGCAACCAAATCTTTAGATTTGGAATCAGGTCCTAAATTCAGGTCCAAAGAGGAACAACCTGTAGCTTTTTTTTGGCTTATTTTCCCTGCTGTCCACTCATCAAAAGGTGAACAAATAAAGGCTGAATAAGTGGGGCTCTTGACATGAACACTTCCTCGCCTGAGAGAGTCACAGCATCTCGTTGTTCTATCTGCCTGCAGGTGTTAAACTCTGGTCCCAGCAAGTCAGTAGACACTGTGGTGGAAATTGCGCTGCCGAAGATCCTCGCACCTTACCAGCACCGGCTGTTGCAAGTGATCGATTGGCAGGTGCGTCAAAACGAGCAACAGCAGCGGGTTTGAAGCATAGGTTCTTTATGGTTTGGCAAGTGAAACAGCACTGCAAGTACAGCTGTGTTTTAATTCTCTCCCTGCAGTCGTCTCAAGGCGTATGTTCCATCAGTGACACAACTATTTCAGTCATCGAGGACTGTGAAGTCCCTCAATCTTCCTTCATCGAACAACTCATCTTCTTCTTTTCGCCCACCTCCACCCGTCGAATGGTACACTCACACAAACATAGACACACACACCTAGAAATGTGGTTTCTCAGAAATAGATTATACAGGACCTTCAGTGCAGGAGTTTCAGTTTTGTTCTGTACGTTCAGTTTTGTGGCCGAACCGATGAGCTGTGTGAGCGGTTGGTGTGTCGCCTCGGTAACCTGGAGGTGGGGAGAGAGGTCACCATCCAACTCGAAACCAGCCTGAACCCTGCTGTACTACGACAAGCTCCGGTAACACACTCACATACAGATGCCCTTTGTGCACGCACACACACTTTTAGTCACGGATCTAAAGAGTTTCTGGTCTGTGCGTCTCAGGGTCGCCATGGCATCATGATGTTGGAAGGCACAGCAATGATGTCATCTCCCAGACAGGATAATCACACCATCCTCATCCAGGATCAACCTTTAGCGCAGGTAAAACCCCCTGCAGATAATCAGAACACAGATCGAGAGTCGGGGCTTTACAGCTGCCGTGGTCGCTAAATGCTAAAGCCGGTGCTTTTTCCAGGTGTGGGTGGAAGCTGTTTTTACCCAGGAACCCTCAGCGATGGTGAAGATCTTTATCATCGTCATCAGTTTAGCGGTGGGGCTCACAATCCTTGCAGCTCTCATCTGGTGTCTGTGGAAGGTATTCGATTTTTGTTTTTCCCACAGAAACTCATTTTCGTGGCAGTTTGTTGCTGAAGAGTAAAATTACTGCATCTCAAATAGTTGACTTAAAGGCCAAAATCTTATCCAGCCAATAACTGGTGTATTTTAACAATGTGTCAGTGTTTTCTTTGTAAATTTTCATACCTCAGTTCTGCTGTACTGATTAGCCACATTACTTTGCAGTTTAATGTTTGCAGTAGACACACCAGCTTCACGTTTTCTCCTTCTTTTTCTCCGCCAGGCTGGATTCTTCAAGAGAGAATTCCGCAATAAGGAGGAAGAGTTGAACAGAGACAGCTGGGACTTTGTTCCTAAGCACAGCAAAAGAGAAAGCACTACCTAAACCATGTGGTTATACCCGTGACCTCTGGCCCTAAGGTGGAGTTCACATTATACCTATGAAACGGCGCTCATCGGACATTCAGGATGTGCTCAGTGATTCCTCTGTCTTACCGCAGCACTCTGAACATTGTCAGTCAGTAAAATCTGCCTACGCTCTGAGGGTTTGAGTGTAACACATGGGAGTGAACACCTCCTGAATCTGACTGTGACCTTTTAAACTACTTTGCTGATATGCCTTCAAAAAAGAACACAGAGAATTCCAAAGACTGGGAAAAAAAGGACCACTGCGTTGGATGGATAGAGGATTATTAAAAAGGGAAGGGAACCAGAAGTCATCAAATCTGTAACTTTTGGAAAGCCTTGGGGCTTCCTGGGATGAATGACCTTCATTTTGACTCTTTTAAGAGAAAACAAAGAAAGTCACTTTCTGGTGATCTCAGGTGATTGAAACGTTGCCTCTGATCGGCTCATAGCTCTGGGAATATCTTCCTTCTGTCCGTGTAACTTATTTTCTGAATTTTGTTCACCTGCTGACCTACACACACAAAAAGCTGCCTCACTGGCTGTGTCGCATCATTTGGCGCCTGTAGCTCACACTGGATGTTGTCCAGCTGGAGGAAGAAGGTGTTGGCTGCTGGGATTTGCTGGCAACAGGGGTGGACACCCTTTTCCCCGTTACCTTGTTTTTCCCCACGCTGTTTGCTTTGGGTTTGGGTCTCCCCTGCTTAAACCAGCAACATTTTATGGCACAACCAACATTTTTTCTTTTATTTGCACAAGGTTAGTTCCCTGAGCCAGCAATGCTGACCAAGACTCGGAGGACATGGAGGACGTGATCATAGCTTATTAGCTGTGTCTGTTTTTGTGTAACCTCCTGCTTCTGAGTGCAAACTGCTTCACAATAGCAGAAACAGTTATGAGGTAAGATTTATAGAAGCGTTTGTTGTCGTATCAGACAGTAATTCACCATGGTCACTTGTGCCTTACTTGGAGAGCCTGTGCCAGAGGATGGAAAAATTAGCAGAATGCAAAAAGTCTCTAATGCAGAGAAGCCTCTGCTGTGCTGCCTCCTGGTGTTATGGTCTCTTAACCTGATTTCACACTTGTTTACAGTTTCTCTGTTTTCCCTCCTTTGTGAAAGCCATTCAGGGAAGACGAAAACAGGAAGCCATTCTGATGTGTGGAGGAAAAACAATGAGAACAATGTACAACCACGTGAGCACAAGCGGGGCAGCCTGTGGGTCCTGCATTTCTCATCTACATTTTGGCCTCATAGAATCAAACATAATGCAGCAGTAAGCGTGACGCCTATGCAAAAGTTTGGGGGAGGGGGCTCAAATTAAAATCATACAGATAATGAAATAGGAGTGGCTGCATTTTAAATACAACACATTTTATTAGTTAAATACATTAATGCCACCTAATTTAAGGTGAACTGCTCTCACCAGTGTGAAAGTTCAGGACAGGATGCAGCAGACAGGAAAATGAATCATGGAGGTCTAACGATGGACGACTACTTGAAATCATAATTTTTGAAGAATGATTGAGGCCGGGGCGCCAAAAGTAAACCTCCATCTTCTGAACAGATGCATCAAACACTGAGCAAACTTGTTAGGTGTGTTCATTTTTCTTGTGCAGCTGTTAGTCATATGCTGACTACCTGAACTGGCACTTGGGTTTGTAAATGGGAATCTTTTGTTTCAGGTAATAAAAAAGTATTCAAAGCATTGTGTTACCTGTCTACATTGTGTGCATTCAGACGGTTCACTCAGCTGTTGCCCTTCCCTGTTTGTTTAGTACAAATGCATCTCACAGAGACGAGTGTTTAAGTATTTTTAATAAATGACTGATGTTTTTATGTGAAGTTTTTCTGCACTGGAGAGTCTCGCTGCTTTTAGCAACACTTTCTATTAAAATAAAGGATTTTCTATTTAAACAATTTGATTTTGTATTTTTATTTCATGACAATCACAACACGACTTAAGTAAAAATGAGAAAAACTTAAACTCCTCTGTCGTGCTTGCAGCATTAGAGTCTATACGCATCAAAAGCATCAAGTCTGGTTCTGCTTCGCCATCACGAACAAAAGCTCAAATATTTGGGAATCTGCTAATGTCAAACTATTTTGAACACAAACTAAACATGTTTGTTCTCTGCCACAAACAGAAACAAACTGGATGAGATGAAACTCAATTTTAAAAAAGCAACATGTGAAATTAAAGTCAGATCATGTGAGAAAAATGGGCAATGAAACTGTAGTAAACTGTAAACATTCATTTAAACATAAAACCATCTTTATGTTCATTGGCCAGCTCTACAACTAATACATGATTAAAACTTAAAGCATAGTTATTTTCAAAGATTTAACTGCTTTGATGAAAATTTAAAATGAATGCAGCTTTAAAGTAAGGGGCCACTTAGGATTTTCTTTATTTGTCCTCTAGAAATAAAATATACTGTTTCAATGTTGGGTGAATATATTTCAAATAATGAGTCTGTACAAAGGGCATTGTTGGGTCATCCTGGTTACCACAGTATGTGTCGTGATCCCAGGATCAACAGACACACAGAGCAGCGCCCCCTTGTTGTTCTCAGATGCAGCTGCAGGAGACGGACGACTCAGCCTCTTCCACCTCCTCGCCATACAGAGTGATGAGTCTTGGGTGGACCCTGAATGCACCACAAAAACAGACATACAAACACACACACACACACACACACACACACACACACACACACACACACACACACACACACACAGTCAAGTGGTTATTCAGGACCCACAGACATGTTGCTATGGTTTTAGGAGCATGGCGTGATGTAGCACATGTCATACAGTATGAAGTCACAGGTAAAGAGACAAACAAAGAGAAGGTATATGGTGGGCTAAAGAACAGCATGGTACAAACACAGCTATCACACAAGTTAAACAAGTAGTAGCTGTTACAATGCCGTGCAAAAGTCTTGAGACACCCTTCACTTCTTTATATTTTATTAAGAAAATGGGAAATAGGTGCAGTTAAACAAAGAAAAAATGAAATTACAGTCAAAAACAGAGTTTGAACAGTTTGAAAGTCAATATTTGGTATGACAGCCTTTATTCTTCAACAGTCTGAACTCTCTTAAGCAGCTTTCTTTTAACCTCCTGAGACCTGAGTCTTGTTTGTGATGCATTTTTAGTTTCTCCTAGATATTTGTGTTTAGATAGACCTGATATGTAAATGAACCAGGCCTTCACTTTGAACAGAAAACTGTATTTTGTCCTCAGATGGGGACAATGGGGTTTTTTTAGCATAACACAACAAAGTCAAAATGGCTTAACAGAGGATAAAACAGTATTGAACAGAATGAAGTATAAGGTGCACATATGTGGATGCAGGGTCTTAGGGGGTTAAGTAGTCTTCAGGAATATTTCTCCAGGCTTCTTGAAGGGCATTCAAAGCTCTTCTTTGGATGTTGGCTGCCTTTTGTTACATTCTTTGTCAAGATGATCCCACACTGCTTCAATAATGCTGAAGTCTGGGCTCTGATCTGATAATCTCCAACCCCACTGGCTGAAATGCAACTCAAACAGAGCCTCCACCATGTTTTACAGATGGCTTCTCCCTGTTTCCCTTCCATAAGGGTGGCTTCTTCACAGCCACCCTTCCACTGACAGCATTTCTGATGAGGCTTCAATTATAACTTCTTACCAGGTCCTAAACATTACCACGAGTTTAAAAGAGCCATATCTGACATTCAGAATCACTTTATGTCACACTGGAGCACCAGCACGTTAAACCAAAACAAAGGCATGTCAGCCACACCTCCCCTCATATGTTTAATACTGTCTGAAACAGTTCATATGACATGGAAATGTTTAAAATTTTATGGAGTTTGCTATAAAATATATGATTTTTCTATTTATTGTACTGTGAAAATATGTAACAGCTATGCACAAATGTATTTAAAAATTAAATCACTATGGTAAACGTGCCAATTAAAACAGGGTTTCTGTCGCATGTTTAAACCTTCATCAATCCCAGACCTACTTAATCATCTGACCTAATCAGGGACCAGACGACGCTCCTCCAGCACTACCTTAGACTTTAGCACATCATACAACAACTACATGAAAAGTACCAACCTAAGCAGGTGGGTCGTATTTTTTTTTAAAAATCAGTGTGATTTCTCTTAGTAGTGTTTGTAGTTTGGGAGAACTAATCCTTTAACAAAGGGGGCCTTGTACTTTATTGATCCACTCTAGCTGGACAAATGTTACTTTGATAATCAATAATCAGTACTTGAATTAATCAATAACTCATTGAGTGTGGTTCCTCTGTAATTTTTAAATATTTCAATTATCCCTTTATGTTTTTAGTAATGAGGACATGGAGCGTCCCACCTGATGTGCACTTCATTAGCAATCTCCACCAGCTCTCCATCGATGTTCCAGGGGAAGGAGGGTCCCTCTGAGTGGATGAAGGGTGTGGTTTTTGAGTCGCCCTCCTCCTCACTCTCATCCTCAGAGCAGCCAGTCAGCGAGCAAGGGCGGATCCTCACCGCTGACACGGCATGCGTCTCCACGAAGGGGAAGCTGAACTGCACACAGACAGTTAGTCAGACCTGTGTGTGTGTGTGTGTGTGTGTGTGTGTGTGTGTGTGTGTGTGTATGTATGTGTGTGTCAAAGCTGAGCTGATGAGGACAGAGCCATTAAGATCGTCGTTAAGCAGCTTGTTAGTGTGCAGCAGTGTCTGCCTGTGGTTCTTCCCTCTACTGTCCTCTGCTGTGAGGCTCCAACAGGGGGCAGCAAAGACCAGTAGACTGTCCCTCTGTCTGTCTGTCTGTTGCTCTGCTGGCCTTTCCTGCAGGATTGCGCTTTCTTAAAGTAAAGCTATTCTTAGGGGACAGATTAACATCAATCTTATAACGAGAGTCCGGAGGAGGATGTCATTTACTTTAGTATTGTGCTTATATATACATTTGAGGTACTATCATGGTACTGAGAATTGTATGGAGAAATATTCTATTACTCCGTTATGTCTACTTGATGGTTTAAAAATCTCTCCGCCCAGCAGTTTCTAAAATTTGCTCACCACTATTTGATTATTGGAATTTGAAGTTACTAAAAGGATAGCCCCTTTATACGTAGCATCTCATTACAGAGGGAGACCTAAATTTGCAGCTTTTCTTTATAGCTCAAAGAAAGCAAAGCACATGATTAATTTAGCTGATAAATATCCAGCAGATTAATGTAAAATTGTAGCTCCACCTCAGCCAATTTAATGCTGCTTTGACATGAACACACAGGAGAATTTTACTAAAAAGGACTGAAACTTTAAAATAGTCCCACTTGATAAATAAAGGTGTATCTTAAAGGACAGAGCAGCAGACTGAATGAAATTCAGTTTTTCACATGACACGAGTGACAGGAGAGGTTTAAAGCCCACAGCAGGACATAAACTGTAAGGGTTACACGTGGGTGACTCCACTTGAACACCCGGTTTTGTCGCATTTTCTGCTGAGATGTCAAGAAGCAGGCTAACAGGATGTAGGCCAGTCAGTAAACAGCCTGTTTACGCCAAGTCTGCAGGACACTGAACGCCACACCGCCAGTATATTTAGTAAGTGGGTTAGTGTGCAGTCTCTCAGGCCAGACCTGGTCATACTTAACCAGGCTAATCTACTCATTAACTTAAAGGAAAATTGCAGTATTTTTAAACCTGGGACCTATATTCCCGTCTCTAAGTGTTACAGAAATTGAGCTTGCGGCTACGATCAGGAGCCATTAAAAAACAGCTGTAATGTAATTGCAAAATTGTCCCGAGTCAAAGTGCTTGTTGTGGCCCTGAAGTCAAGAGTGAGTTAGCAGATGGAATTTATTTGAGAGCAGTCAACATCAGGGATGAATGCTCACAAAACAATAAATTATTCTATTCGGCAGAAAACATACAAGTAGAAAGATCTGATATTTAACAGCTGAGGCTGACAAACAGTGCCCACTCTGGCTCAGGGACGAGTTGCTGCCCCAAGTGGAGGATTTTAAGTATCTCGGGGTCTTGTTCACAAGTGATGGGAGAAGGGAGCGGGAGATTGACAGACGGATTGGGGCTGCAGGTGTAGTGATGTGGATGCTGCACCGATTTGTGGTGGTAAAGAGGGAGCTGAGTATAAAAGCAACCATTAACCGGTCGATCTATGTCCCTACCCTCACCTATGGTCATGAGCTTTGGGTAGTGAATGAAAGGATGAAACTGTGGATACAAGCGGCAAAAATAAGCTTCCTCCGAAGGGTAGATGGCATCTCCCTTACAGATAGGGTGAGGAGTGCAGTCTTTTGGGAGGGGCTCAAAGTAGAGCAGCTGCTCCTCCACATCGAAAGGAACCAGTTGAGGTAGTTTGGGCATCTGACTAGGATGTCTCCTGGGCGCCACTTGGGTGAGATTTGCTGGCATGTCCTACTGGGAGGAGGCTGCTGGGTAGACCCAGGACATGCTGGAGAGATTGTATTTCTCAGCTGGTCTGGGAACGCCCTGGTGTACCCCTTGATAAACTGGAGGAAGTGGCTGGGGAGAGGGAGGTCTGGGTTTCTCTGCTTAGGCTGCTGCCCCTGTGACCCAGCACCGGATAAGAGTAAAATGGATGGATGGATGGATGGATGGATGGATGGATGGATGGATGGATGGACTGCTGACAAACCTCATCATTATCTACACAGAGCTCAGTAGCTGATTACATCAACATGCTGTCTTTGCTTTTTTTGCACAGTGGAGTTTAACTTGCTTCCGTGCATGCAGTGACAAACAATGTTCACTCAGAACAGTGTTACAGTGTTCAATAATGCCGATTTCTCCTGCAGAATTGTGTCTGCATTTAATGCAGTTCCATCCAGTCTCTTTGTTTGTTTTTTGGCTTATCCCTTTGTGTAAAGAGATCTGTTCCAATTTTTTGATTATTTTAATGATCCCCAAATTCTTTGCAGTTTCACTTTGAGAAATTGCAAATTGTTGAAAATTGCCCCCAGCAGAAAAGGGAGATTCTTGAAGCTGCTAAAATATTTTTATATTTTTAAAGTACATTGGGAGTGTGTAATAAGAAAAAGGTACCTGCTGTACTCAGACATTCCTTAGTTGTGAATATTTTAGATTTTAAATTGCAAATGCTCAGTACTTAAATCTAAAATGATTTCATTAATTTGAATCTAATAAAATGTTTCATGCTATTTCCAGGCTGTTCTGAAGGTGAGGAATGATGTTCACTGATGGCCGTTCTCACCTGTCCAGTAGAGCTGCTGTATCTCTTTAGGTGTTTAATGAACTCTGACCTGGAGGTGTTTCCTACTGCAATCAGTGTTGCACTGCCATTGGCCAAACTGTCACAAACAGGAAGTGGAGGAAACTCTTAGCAATAGCAAAAACATCATGCACCAGCCTGCATTGTGATGCATTCAAAGTCACAGATGAGAAGGATCTGCCGCACTTCATACACTGTGTACCTGGTGTTAGGTGCCAGACCTTGAGGTGCGTGTGGACTCAAGCAGGGGATGGACATGATGCTGATGCTCAGATACAGGCCCTGATTGGTCACCCAGGACTCCTCCCCCTCTGCACCGGCAGATCAAAGACAGACAAAGGAAACAAACTAGTTGATAGTGACCAAAATCTGATCAGTCCATTGAAGTAGAGGGGTAGTAGTCTTACCTGACTCTGGGTCCTGGTCTTGGTCTTGGTCCTTGTCTCTGAGAAACAAGGGATCCAGTTCATTTTTAAATATGACAGAAGTGTTGCATTTATTGTGAAGAAAATTTAAATGATGATATCTGCAAACACACAACCAGTTATTAAACTAAACCAGCAATAAAAACAGCTGCTGTCTCAATGAAACAGCAGTTCTAAGTAATAAAAGTGTATTAAATCAGCTGTTAAAGCACAGGGGTGTTGGCAAAGTGATGACACAGATTTAAAGCAGTGATAAATACCAAATAAATGTAAAAGTGACTGTAAAGCAGTGAAGACTGGTGAAAATGTAATAAACTATTAATACCTTAGTTTTAAGTTTTTACACCATTTGATATTATTTCAAATTTAATGTCAATGGTTATCATTTATTTTAGGCTCTCTTGTCTTCTTATAAGACAGAAGTATTAAAATAGGCTGTTTAAACTCAAGTTTTCAAAATCTTAACTGCAGGCCATTGATATTTTTTATCTGCATGTTATTTTATGACAATATTTCATTATAAATAAATAAATTATGTTGATTCAGCATTACAGTTATGTTTAAAGAATTTAAGAAATTAAATTTAAGTTGATTTGCTTTCTGGGAGCTTTATGCTGTACGTCTCTGTAGCAGCTGAGCTGTTACGTGGCGTATGTTTGCTTTACTGGCTCAGCTGCTCAGTAAATGTAACAGTGCAGCAAACTAGACAACACTGTTGGTGTAGAACATTAACAGTATCCTCCGAGTGCTTGTAGCCTGTTCAAACAAATGCATTTTGGTTTTATGGTGGCCTGAAGACACATTAAAATGTACCATCTAACATCACACAGTGCGTGTGCGTGTTCCTCACCGCTGTACAAATAAACTGCTGTTTGACTTCCTTGCTGGTAAAAACGAGAGCTGACAGTCCTCTGGTCTGAGGGAGACAGGAAAATAAATAAGAAACCAGTCAAACAGTGTACAGCCATGCTGGATGCGCCACAGCAAAGCAATTCCCTTTTTTGTGATTAGGCCTCAGACCTAGAGATCGGTTGGCAACCACCTGGCAACCTCCAGTCACTAGGGAAAACATGTATTACAACAAAGACCTCGTTGTGATTGCTTGTGTTGCTTGCAGACTGCCACAATCACCTGTAGTTTGCGTGGACGACAACCTACATGTCTGCAAACATTCACCGTCTCCTCTCATAGCTGTAGTGAAACTGCAAAAAGTGGGATGCAAACAGGAAACAGAGATTGTTTGCTTCCAGAATAAAAGTTGTCATTTCCCTCTGAAAGCAACACGTTTCAAAAGGCACAACTTTTACTTTGAAGTCAAATGTTCTCCATTTCTGGGTTTGCAATGCACTTTTCACAATTTCAAGGTTTCACTACAGCTTGGTGAGTAGTTTGCAAGTTTTTGCAGACAAGTTGGCGTCTTGCATAGAAACTACGATGACCGCAGCAAACTTTTAGTGACCAAAGCAATGACAAGGAGGTTTCTGGTGCATCACTGTATACCTCTTTGTGACTAATTTCACCCAGCAACCAGTTGAATTCACATTTTTCTTTAATGACCAGTGGTTGCCAGGGGGTCACTGACTGGTCTCTAGGCTTGTGTGATGGGGGTCTTATGAATGCACATTTACCCTGTTAAAATCTAGAAAACATTTGCATTTAAATTATTAGAGCCCAAGTGAAAAAAGGTCACTTAAATGCAATTTTAAAATGGTTTAACTATGTACGTATGTCACCTCAGCCTAGCCAGCGTCTTGACCAGTGCATATTCTCGTCGTCGTGATGATGGCATCCACCTCTTCTTTTCTGCCCTGGCTAAACTCCGCCCACCAAAGCCAAACATGGCAGAGAAACCGAAGCGCACTAACTGGCCATGAGATGAGAAGCTGCACATGTCCACCTGCTGCAGGTGACCTGTAGGCACAGAGACATCAGGACACAGAGAAAGATCACTTTAAATGATGAATTCATTAGAAAAATGTAGGATGCGCCACACACATAGCTGTGTTTCCACCACTTCAGAGGACATTACACAACTCTTACTCTAGCTTACACAAAGTCTTCACACTGAAAATGAATGATTTTGGCTTTTTATCACCAAAAACATGTTTGTAAATGGTTTTACAACCCCACAAAATGAGTCATTCAAATACACACAGTCTACAATAAAGCTATTTAATAGTATGGTTAATAGTATAGCTTACTATAGTAGTATAGTAATGGCTATTTAATAGTATGGTTAGAAGCCAGTCTGGACTGGAGTGCCACATATGTTTGTGCTAATATGTATTTGTGACTGGGTTTGGGTTCCCCAGATTGTGTCTCTAGTTTGAGTATATTTGATCTGTCAGGACTGTGCAGCTAACATACGCTTAAATATATAATGTGTATTTTAATGTACAAACAAGAAACTTTTAAAATATTTGTGTGCTCTAGGAGATTTGCAGATTAGCTGTCAACAATTAAACCCTCCTTAGGATTTGTTCTGTTGTTTGAGGGTCAAGGGTTTGGTGATGTGTGTGGTATCATCATGCCAAGATCTAAAGAACTCTCAGAGGCCTTCACACAAAAAAAGGTTGTGCATGCCAATGAATGTCACAGGGGATTTTTAAAGCTCTTCAAATTATTTTACATAAATAATCCAAAAGTGGCAGAGACTGCTGATCAAAGTGCTGTTACAGTAAAGCCAACATAGAAAAAAGTAATGGCCAAGTTTTAGTGGAATTTCAAAGTCAAAAAAGGAGACTAAATAAGTAAAAATGCATGACAGAGTTACGGCTCTCGGACAGAATGTAGCCCTTGTGACGGTGAACAGTGTGTAAAGTCTGACGGGTCTAGCTTGAATGTTATCGAAGTTATGGCCATTGTTAAAAAAGAGGGATAATTTTGATAGCATACATCCCTTGTGAAGGATAACAGGTGTGTAAAGTTTTAGTGGGCTTGAATTTTACAGAAGTCATGGCCAAGGTCAAAGTTTTTGTGGAACAGACGTTGCTGACGCTGAAGCCAAGGCTATGACAATAGCTCAACCTTTTCTTCAAAACAGCCGAGATAATAATGGTGGTTAGAGATTAGACAATTCAGCTCTCTACTTTCACACGTTTCCTCAGATTCGTTGTGCATATGAGGTAAAAATTTGGCTTCTATGCCAAATACTTTTTACTGTTTTATTTTTCTACAGCATTTGAAGGCAGCACAAACCACAGAAGTACTTAAAATTAAAAAAAATTAACCTGATTTCACCATCAGGAGCCTTCACTGAGATGCTCCATCAGCTTTTAGATGGATACACACAAAGGCACACGCGCTCAGCGGGCCATCTGGCCACATACCTGCTGTAACCTACTGAACTGCTGTCTCCGCACCTGTCTGTCTGTCCGACTGCCTGTCTGTCTCTCTGGACAGAATCTGATTTCCTCGCCATATGGCATGTTGTCAGTGTATTTGTGTGTCAGTGTGTGTTGCACAGGATTAAAGCTGAGACGGTCAGTGTGTCACCGAGATCAAACCTGCAGTG
This sequence comes from Pterophyllum scalare, assembly GCA_024447675.2. Lineage (NCBI taxonomy): Eukaryota > Metazoa > Chordata > Actinopteri > Cichliformes > Cichlidae > Pterophyllum > Pterophyllum scalare. The sequence goes on from JAMQGT020013358.1 coordinate 54,817, forward strand.
CTTCTTAAAAGGTCCAACCAATATTCATTTACATCACAAAGTCATTATCTTTTTGTTTGTCTCCTAATCCACCTTCAGGACTTATTTCTGTACCAATTTGGCATCTCTTTTTTCAAAAATAACATGGATGAATTGGTTTGAATGTAAAAAAATATTTGTAATATATAATAAATCTTGTATCTCTAGTGAAAGACAACAGTAATAAACTTAAAACCCCAATAATCAGTGAAAGTAAAAAGAGCAAAATGGCTGAGTTAATTCAACAGTAAACCAACAGAAGGCCATGTTAGCATCACATCAGCTGGATGACTGACTCAGCTGGCAGTAAAACGATCACAGAAAAGTAAAGTAACTCACAAATAATTTTTAAAAATGCTGAAATAAAAGAATATTAACACATAATTATTATCCCAGACAAACATTTAGGGAAGAGATAACAGATATCTGTCAGAATCTATTTACAGGTCAGACAAAATGACAGCTATAACAGATTGCTGTACATCTGCAACATAAATGGTTACTAATAAATTTAAATTTATTAAAAGGGTAACCCCTGGAGATGTAGCATCTTGTTTTTGAGGGGGGTTGCTAAAAATGGAGACAGAATAGTGGACTGAAGCCACAGCAGCAGGATTTAGAGCTGCTGCTCAGTTCAGTCAGGAAGTTCATGCTGAGGTTGTAACATGGGATTAAAAACCTGAATCGCATTTGTAACTTTTAAACTTCTGCTTTTTCTTAAACCATTTTTAAAACTAAGCTTTTGCTCCAAAAAGGGTAACTCTAAAAATACCCAGGCCTTGGATTGTGTACACGGGAGGCATCGCTTTGTACAGATGTTGTTATTTCACTGTGCGTGATCGTATTCCTACTCAACTTCTTCCCTTTCTGATTTTATATCAAGCCCAGGGAAGAGTGCTGAGCTTTTTGGTTGATAGCATAGAAATTTTTTGAACATGTTTTACCTCTCATCCGAAAGGCTTCTTCAGTTCTAAAACCAAAAGGTGGAGTCCCAGTCCACAGAGACTACCATGACCAGGCTAACTGAGAACCAACACAGACATGTAGCATAGCAATCCAATTTACCACTATTGCCATGTTCACCATGTGACACATACTGTATTGTATCCCAAACCGGTGAAATGGCTCAGATTGTTGTTATGATCAGAATTTTTATCCATTCAGTCCACTAACAGTTAAAGAGTCCAGAAAAGTCAAATTATTAATGAATTAATTAACTGAACTTAATTACACCTGCTTTGTGAGCCCAAAATTCTGTTGATGCTGTGGAAAAAGCTTGGAGACTTTTTCAGGACATGTGGCAGTACTTAATACTTCCACTGTTCACATTCTTGGGTAAATCATTAATGAAGACTGATGGTCATTCTGTGCCAAAGCAGAAATTGCTGTAATGTGCCTGAAGTAAACAACATATTCAAAATGGAAGAAGACAACAACTGCAGAAACAAACAAACAACTATATATATATACAAACACACACCGCACAGTACTAACTTGTAGATGACCAGTGCAATCAACATAGGCATGAGCATAAATGGAGGTAAATACATTTGAAGTGTACAACAAAACAAGCAGGGCTGCCCAATGGAAGTCAGTATCCTCTACTCTAGTGTTCATTTATCCGCCTAACAACTTACACTCTGTGAATGGCAAACTGTCAGTATTCAGACTGTTGTATATGAGTTCAACAGGCTGTTATTAGTCCCAGACAGCTAGCTTGGCTAATGCTAATTGCTACTCGAACCTCGACCAGCTTGCCTTGTTATGATTGGCTGTTGTTGCTATGATGATGGTGCCAACAAAGATACCCCGCCTAGTGCAGGAATGCCAACCGTTACGCATTAAAACAACATCCTTGTGAATCTGCATATGTCTGTATGTGTATGAATGTGTGTTACCTCTGGCTCATTATTCTGACAAATCCCTATAGCTAAAAAAAGCAAGGAATATTAATTTCTCATAGTGCACGGCTAAATCTGATCTGCTCCCAAAGCATAAAGCTCAAGAAACAAGCAAGCTGTTCTGCAGCCTGTGCGGATAGATCAGATTACAGTTGAAGAGCTTGTTTAAATACAAAAAAAGCTAGAAATACTAAGTCTGACACATAACTGCCTAAAAACTAGCTGAGGCCATATCACACACAGAACGTTATAACTAAGTGTCAGCTACAGCTCCCAAACGTAAGGTGATGAAGGTTCAACAGTTAAGCCACTATTCTGAAGTGATGCTCAGGCCCTGGCAACCATGGCAACAGTGCTGATGCTTAATCAAAGTCCTGCAATGATATCAGAGCACTGTGGGTACGCCCACCTCAGCAGTGTTATCAACACAGCAAAACTCACCTGCAGTCACCTGTTGTCCGTGGGAACAGCTTCCTACCTGGGAATTTTAACAGTTTTCTATTGTTCAGGAAGTAGTCTCATTAGGGCTATTGAATTTTCCCATCTGCCTCACACACACACACACACACACACACACACACACACACACACACACACACACACACACACACACACACACACACACACCTCAGTATTAATTAGTGACAATGAAATGAACCACCATTACACCATAAACTGTCATTCACATTCGCCCTGCTGCTGGCTGATTGGTTAGCGTGTTTACCTGACAAGGTGGGCAGAGATGAAGGGGGCAGGGCTGCAGTGAGCAGTATAATCCTGTGATTTAGAGTGAAACAGACCCTGTTGTTAGACATCTGTCTGTTCACTCCCTCCAGAGTCCAGTCTGTCTGTTTGCATGTTTGTTTGTTCTTGAACACTGTCGCTGTTGCCGAACTGACGGACCATTAGCCAATCACAGCAAAGCTTAGCAAGACCATAATGGCCTGATTGGTTCCCTGTGATCTGCTTTAAAGAAATTACTTTATACATAGAACCTACCTAGGATGACCACAGATTGAAAATTTAAAACAGAACAAGTTGTATTTTTGGATAGGTAAACTCTGGACAACACAAATGCAGCTCGAGAGCTGGCAGCATGAAGAATGATATGATGATAGACATATACAGGCATAGTTGATGGCTAGGTGATCCAAATATAGATTTACTATAGACAGTTTCAGACCACCCTGATACATGTAACAGATATACAACAACCAGACCCTACCCAAGACGATGTGGAGGGCTGCAGTGACTGGATCTCTAACCCCATGAACAGAACAGGAAACCACATCTGTAGACCCTGTAAACATGTGAGGACAGACAGTTGATAAAAATACTTCACACCATGTATCTACATACAAACATACCAAACATTATTAGATCTTAAAGCAGTCCATCTATAGGAGAATGCCGCCTCTCTTACCAGCTGGAATGATTCCCAGTGGCAACACAGCTCTCACTGGTTTTTCTGGAGAATTTGCATCCAGCTGTGCTCTGAGGACCAGAGCATGACACAGCTCTGCAACTGAACCATCTCCACCGACACACACCACCCTGACGAACAGATGGAAAGAAACTTGTGTAAGGACAGATAGACAGGCAGAAATCTCAATAAATAAAATTTAAAGAAACTCTTATAGAGAAGGTTATACTAAGAAGAGGTCACGAACAGCTGCAGACACCTGCAGACGTTATAGTCCTATTGTGGCTCTATGAAGACTGCTTGAAGGGTTGTTGCATTGTTTGTACGTTATAAAGAGAAGTCTCCATAGACTGGTCTGAGTGGTGGCTTAGCATCAAAATGATAATAATGACAAAATTTACATCACATGGACCCCAGTGGACCTTAGCAGACTCATACACAATAGCTTAAAGGAAAACCACTGAGACTGAAAATTCACATAGTCATGCAGCAGAGGACGTGGCTTCTCTAAAGTAGAATGGACTATTCTCTGCTTTATTATACAATAGGTTAACTAACTTGAATCTTTTTTGGATACTAACTGAAATATGTGTGTACACTGGTACTGAATGAGTGGTCACATTTGTGGTCGTGAGTACTTATTTCTTTTAACAAAAGTCGATATTTATATCAGTATTTATAATTATATATATGGAGCTAAAATGTTCTCCCCATGCTTGTGTGATTTCTCTCCAGGCAGCCTAACGTATAGTTCAAGGACATGCATGCTAGGTTAACTGGTCAACTGGCAATTCTACAAGCCATAGTTATTAATATGAGTGTGAATAGTTGTCTGTCTCTCTGTGTTAACACTATGATAGACTGGTGACCTGTCCAGGGTGTACCCTGGCTCTCGCCCTATGACAGCTGGGGTAAGCTACAACCACCCTGCGACCCTGCACTGAGGAAAATGGATGGATAAAAAATTATTTGTCCAAAATAATCAATATTGGCACAATTGGGACGTTTGTCTGCAGTGAAAGAGCTGTGAAAGAAAACTGGATGCCAAAATGACTTTGATGGGTTTTATTTTGAAAGGCATCAGTACATTTCCCAGCTGCAGTCACCAGAGTTCATGAACTCTTTAATATTTATGAGAGCTGGGGGGGCTTTAGAGGTCTAAACAGGACACAACAAGTAATCGCATTATCCATGTCTTGTGCTTTAATGGTTCTGCTTCAGAATAAAGCTTTATAAAATTGACTACAAAAGTGGAAAAAAAAAAAACCCAAACACATTTATTATATTCAATTGATGGTGTAAAAGGCTTTGGAGCAATAATTTAACTGCAGATGAAGGTGATTTATTTTTCAGAAAACATTCTTGTACTGTTAATCTGTTAAAGAATAGTAAGTATTTTTGAAATCTGAAAATAAAGAAATAAGAAAACCCTAGGGTGAACGACAAAACTGCAAACTGGTCAGTGGTGGGTTTTTTATGTTATAGAGATGGGGGAGAGGCAGTTTTTGTTTATTTGTTTGTATTATTGGGAAAAAGTGAGAAGGTTCATCTTCGGAGTCTTCATTTGCAGTAAACGAGAGGTGAACAGACCCCTCCCCCTCTTCCTGAGTATGGGATTACCTGGAGCTGTAGTCGCCACGGTGACAGCCAACCTAATTGGCAAATGTAGGTTTCAACCAAATCACACACACACACACACACACACACACACACACACACACACACACAAAACCACACACACACACTCTCAGCAGCTAGCTTAGCAACGCTGAGCTAATCTTCTCTAAGCACATTAAGCTTTATGAGGGCTGAGCACAAAAGCTGCTTACACACACATACACACTCTCACACACACACACAAACCATCAGAAAAAGAGTGATGAGAGTTTGATAGGTGCTTTTGTACTTGTAGTTGTAGCTTCTGGTGTTTCATTGGCATGGAAAGTTACTTTGACTTTAATAATAAAATGAACAGTTTTCATTTGACATTTTATCATCTTACCTGTATGTGTGTGTGCGTGTGTATGCGTGAGATGTGTGAGATCAGCCAGGGTCAGTGTGTTTTAGTGTCAGCCTCTGACAGTAAACTGCTGTTTGATTATCCAGTTCACCTCAGTTAAGCTGCACAAGAATGATGTCACAATTTAAACATGTTAATTTTTATCACAGGATACATGCACCTTCAACAAGTCAGCTATTTTCCACTAAAATCCCACAATTTCTAACACCTGTCCTCCTGAGAGACAGGGGCCAGTTGATCATCAGCTGGATTTCTTTTAACCTCAACCTGAGATCATTTATTTTGCCATCAACTGCGTATTTTAGACTCATCCAATTTTAAAGCTGTAGACAATTTTCAGCCGTCTCACAGAACTGACGCTGGGTCCTTTCAGCTTAATAAATAGGAACTTATATATAGACTTTAAATTGATATGACTGTGGTCACTTTCTGCTTGTGGATGTGTGTGTGAGTGTACCAAAAGGCACACACCTCCTAGCTGCCATAAATAATTTCTTTAGCACATAAATGAATTTGCTACTTTTGCTCTCTAAATTATTCACAAAAGTTACCAAAATGGACACCAAAAAAGTGATCTTTGCATGATAGAGAGTTGCTTGTATCCCATTAGATAGTTAACTAGACACAGCTTTAAATGTGCTGACTACTTTGTTCAGCACAATTAAAAGTGACTCCACCTGACTGGACTCAGTCACAGATTGGATCAGAAATCAGAGTGTCCAGCAACATGTTATAATACTAAACATTCATGGAAGAATAAGAACAGAATATCAAAATAAACATTTGCATTATGTATTACTATTACAATAATTTCTAGCTGGAACTCCAGATTTTTATGGGAAAAGAATACTGATGAATTCCAACCAAGTAATCATTTTGAAAACAAAGCGAGACAGACAACTAACCCATCATATTCATCCAGTTTGCATTCCTTCATCACTGAGAGAGCATGACCCCTCCTATCCGTTACTGGAGAGAGAAAGACAGACAGGTAAAGACAGAGAGAAGGGAAAAATAATAAGTAAACAGATGGAGAGACATTGAGATGGACAGAGATAAAGTGTTCGTGCATGTGTGTGGTCAGATGAAGTGTGTGTTTGATGACTGCCAAAAAAAAGTGGGACAGCGGATATCACACCATCTGCTGAGAGGGGGAGAGGAGAAGCAACCAGGAGGAATCAAGAAAAAAAAGGAGGAGAAAGAGGAAACATGGGGAAAGTGATGAGAGAAGAAGATAGGAAATAGGAAGAGAAGATAAAATCAGACAAAGGTAGAAGACAGAGGAAAAATAAAAAAGGATGGGAGGGAGGAGAGGAAACCAGAAAGGTGAGGACAGGTAAAGAATCCAAAAGAAGAAGAGAGGAAACAAGACAAGAGAGGAGAAACTGGAAATGAGACAAGAGCAAAGGACTGTGAACAGGAGGAGACAGGAAAGGAGAGGGGAAAAGATGGAGAAGATGAGGGGAGGAGTGCAGAGGAGGTTTTCTCCCTCTGTCACAACAGATGGGCTAAGCTCCGCCCCTCATATCAGGTTACCTAGCAACCAGAAACTGCCATTAACTCTGACCTTTGGACTCCCTCCACACACACACACACACACACACACACACACACACAACACACACACACACACACACACACAATATCATATTTTCTGGTGTCAGTAAAGATTAGCTGTCTTACATAGTTTTGTATATAAAATCTAATACACAGAAATAAGTAAGTAACTCAATCTATTAAACTAATCTAATGTTTTCAGTGTTTCTGCTGAGCAGAAATATTAGTAGTTGGATGGACTAACCGGTGATGTCGGTGTGGACGTCAGCCATCTTGAAGAGAGGAGCCACATGGTCTCTATAGATGTGAACAGCCTCTTTCTTGTGACTGCTGGGGTTGATGAAGACCTTCAGGTACTTGGGACGGCTGCTGAACTCTGAAATCACACACACACACACACACACACACACACACACACACACACACACACACACTGAGCAGCTCCATCACAGGTTACATTTTGATAGAAAAGTCAAACAGCCCCTATTAACCAGACTAAAATATAATTATTGTAGGTCCATACCTTGTAATTTTGCCTCTGTATTACTACAACAGTGGATCTTATATAAAACAATCAAGATGTGAAGTCGACACTTTCAGCTTTAATTCTAACCAGATACTTACTCTGGATGGCATTACCTTGGAAATGTTGTGACAGTTTGGAAAGATGAGACTTTGTGGGGAAAATTTGGCAATTTCAATTACTTCAATTTTGACTTCTTCTCCTCCTACATGAGCACAGATGTAGAGGTTGTGTCTGAGTGGTCACACCTACTGTTCAGGAGAATAGTGCAGCAGCAAATTGGACTGTAACAACAAACATAGATGGAAATGCCTGTGTGCTGACAAGCGAAATGACTAACGTGCCAAGCATACTGGGGCTGCATGCTGCTAGTTTGGTTCCTCGGCTGTAAGTGTTACTGTGTTTTCTGGTCCCCTGTATAGTGCCCTTAAAAACTCAAAAATGAAAGAAAAATGTGTCCACATGCCACTTTCAGTGACCAAATAAGACAAAATAAAAACATTACTGTTGTGTCAGTGATTACATAAAGTTCATAATTATTAAGTACCTATGAACTGTTTTTCCTCATGGTCAGCTGTGAGCTCCAGTTCATGTTCCTCTGCAGCACTTTTCCTTTTGGTGAAGCTTTTTTAATATGTGTAATTATATGCATTCGATCCTTTTCACAATTAGAAGTGCTCCTTTTTGTTGTTCAATAACTTTTAGTTTTCAACTGGTCACTGAGATCTGGAAGATTATGGATTTTTTTAAATTACTAACATTTTAATTTAAGCTATTAATGAATTAATTGCAACAATAATCAACTGACCAATTAATAAACATAATCAATATTACAGTTCAATAGCTGACTGTCCTTACTTGAACACCAATCATAATACACTAATACAGTTCATTATCATGACATAACAAATTTAAGAACATCTTCACTTAAAATTCTGCACGGATCAGAAACCGACTTGCACACGTCGCCTAAATTTAAAGTATTAATCTGAAGAGAGAAATATAAATTAATACATTCATAAATAGAAGAGACACCTATCTATACAGCTGCTTCAGTATATGTGGAGGTAGTCTGTTTGATACATCAGAATATTATTTACATCTCCAACACCGGCTGACATGCTGAGTGTGTGTGTTGTTTCATAATATCGACACACTACACACATATACAGACCCCCTGTACAGCGCATCATTAGGCAGATTTAGAGACCACATTATGAATCCCTCTGGACCATCTCAGATCAATACACACACACCAGCTCCATTATCCCACTCATTACTATAATCTGCTCCCAAAAGGCCGTGACCTCGCCCTGTTAATGACCCCACACACATATATGAACAGCTCACCTCCTGCCATCACTCCACCCCACGGCTCTGACTAGGTTCTCCGGATCGCCTGTGAGGAGCTACCCGACACCTACACCAGCATTCTCTCTAGTGGTCCCCTACCAATACCAAAAGCTCCACCCCATTGTTGCCCCACAAATATTTTTTCATTCTAAGCAACATTAAATAAACAAACCTGAATAAACTTACACTTTTATTTGGTTTTATATGGAAATGCACTGAATTAACAAAAGCTACAAAGAGACCCCTTATCTCTTAACTATGAGCAACTATCTTGTAATTATAAGAAAGAACCTTGGGATTGCAACACAGGATCTCATTATTATTATCATCATCAAGCGAAAAGTTGGGTTGCTTAGTTATCAGTATTCATTGATGTGGGCTGCAGCAAGGGTGCTGAACTACTTATGTTAGTTGATTTTCCCTTCAGTTTAATGAGCATGGATTATTCAGCTCCTTAACTGCTAATAATGAGAGAAATAAGTAAAAAGTATTCTTTTTATGAAACTGCCTATCAGGTCAGTATTCATTCAGTTCAATACCAGGAAACCTTAACATGAAATTGTTAAAATAACATCTGTGCCATATTTGTGAGATTGGATTCACACTCACTTTTGACAGCCAGAGCTGTTTCATTGCTATCACCACCATCCACCAGTGTTAGTTCAACTGAGCATTGAAAACACAGGAGCAGCTGGTTTGACCATGCAAAGGTGAATCATGGCTGATTCTATTGCAGTTTTTATGCAGTGCCACCTTGGATGCATTTCAGTAAGGCCGCAACTCCAGCAGGTCAAACAGGTTTTCTGCCTGCAAACTCCTAACGTCTTTAAATGACTGCACACTTATAACACATGAATATTTCACTGTTTCCATATTAAGGAATAAAATGCATAGAGATCAAATAAAATAAAGCCATCCTTGACCACTGTTTCCAGTAGCCTACTTTAGTGATGACTGATAACTAGGTTACCTTAACTGTTCTTATTGTGAGATCTTTTCTTGTAGTTATAATACATAGTACAGTAGCATTAGCATTTTGGCATTAGCAGTGGTTGTCTTCGTCCTTGACTTAGCAGCACATGAACCAGCTCTCCACCTGCTGCAGGGTCTTGTTGGAGTGACCCTGCAAACCACAGCAGATCTCTAGAACTTTTTTAGAATTTTGTGAGAAATCTTTGAGTCATTTTTGACCAGGATATGCCCTTCAATGCACATATTAAACAAATATGTAGGACAGCTTTTTTACATTTGTGCAATATTTAAAAAATTAGAAACATCCTTTCTCAGACTGATGCTGAAAAACTAATTCATGCATTTATTACTTCTAGGCTGGACTACTGTAATTCATTATTATCAGGCTGTCCTAAAAGCTCCCTGAAAAGCCTTCAGCTGATCCAAAATGCTGCAGCTAGAGTACTGACAGGGACTAGAAAGAGAGAGCATATTTCTCCCATATTGGCTTCTCTTCATTGGCTCCCTGTTAAATCTAGAGTAGAATTTAAAATCCTTCTCCTAACATACAAGGTCTTGAATAATCAGGCCCCATCTTATCTCAAAGACCTTATAGTACCGTATCACCCCAATAGAGCACTTCGTTCTCAGACTGCTGGCTTACTTGTGGTTCCTAGGATACTTAAAAGTAGAATGGGAGGCAGAGCCTTCAGCTTTCAGGCCCCTCTTCTGTGGAACCAGCCCCAGCTTGGATTCGGGAGACAGACACCCTCTCTATTTTCAAGATTAGGCTTAAAACTTTCCTTTTTGATCAAGCTTATAGTTAGGGCTGGATCAGACGACCCTGAACCACCCCTTAGTTATGCTGCTATAGGCCTAGGCTGCTGAGGGGGGGTCCCATAATGCACTGTTTCTTCTCATTCACCCTTATTTACTTGTTTATACTTCACTCTGTATTTAATCATTATTATTATTCTCTGGCTCTCTTCCACAGCATGTCTTTTGTCCTGTCTCTCTCCCCTCAGCCCCAACCGGTCGCAGCAGATGACTGCCCCTCTCTGAGCCTGGTTCTGCTGGATGTTTCTTCCTGTTAAAAGGGAGTTTTTCCTTCCCACCGTCGCCAAGTGCTTGCTCATAGGGGGTCGTTTTGACTGTTGGGTTTTCTCTGTTATTGTAGGGTCTTTACCCACAATACAAAGCGCCTTGAGGCGACTGTTTGTTGTGATTTGGCGCCATATAAATAAAATTGAATTTAATTTAATTGAATAGAACAAGCAGACCTGTAACATATTTGTTAAAACCTTTTGATGATAGATGGCTTTTATCTTTCCTACTAAACACAGTGTTTTTCATTTTTAATGCAATCCAGGAATAGATGTCTAGAAATTTAGAAAATGAATGGATTTTCCAGAATGTTGAAAAATAAAGGCTTAACATTTATACCTTTTACACCTGTTTTAGAGGCAGCTTGCTTATGAGTGCTAATTAATGCCAATGTGTTAAAAATGCCAAAATCACCCTCACACGTTGATGCATAAAGGATGCTTTCTCTCACAACAGAAACATCTCACGATAAATTATGTTGATATTTTTCAAAGAAGAAGACAGGCTCACAGATGTAGAGTTCAAGTATCCATTAGATCATCCCCAAGCCTTAACCAGCGACAGGTTGCTATGGTGCTGCTAAAATGTTACCATGGTAAACAATCCCAGTGCCATCAAGGAGTAGTGTTGAGTTTCTGACTGAGGACTTAAGACTAGGCTGGTGCATGCTGTTGACAAAAACACTCCATCTGAAAGTGGTAAAAAAAAAAAGAATTATAGCTTTTAAACATAATTTTTTCATCAGTCTACAGATGGTTTACAATCATGTCACCTACAGAAATCTTCTGTGAAGCTTTTAGTGTCATTTATTCAGTCAAATAACAGAAAATTTACTGGCAACAATTCTGGTAATCAATTTTAAACTTTCTGGGTCAGCTTCTCCAGTGTGACAACGTGCTATTTTTCTCTTTTTTTAAAAAAATCCCTACAAGCTGAAACTCGGTAATTTGGTATTACCACTGCTATTGTTCCTTTGGGGGATTTTTGATTATAAATAATAGTCACGGTGGACAGCATGGCAGGGTTTATAGGAAAATAGAGCAAGGGTATCAAGAATCAAATTACTAGTCACAGGTGCTCAAGGTGTTTGCACCTGTGAGGTATGCAGCTCAACCACTCACTTATCTGGTTGTCCATTATGAAAATATGTTATTCATTACTTCCAAATGAAGAGGAACAAGCCAGGCAACACCTTTCTATAAGAGTTTAAGGAAAGCTGAACACATTCTCCTGGGATTCTCTGGGAGTAGTCATGGGCAGATCCACTGCCAATAACCCGGGGTGTGGAAGTGAATTCAAGATACCCGGGATATTCACTTACCATCGTAATCAGGCTAAGGGGTCACATGAAGGAGGTTATCCACTTGATAATTCAACCCGGGCTTTCTCAATCTTGCTAAGCGCTCTGAACCAATCAGAAACACAGTCACGTCTATTTGCAGCATTGAGTGATTTTACAAAGATAAAAACATGAAGCAATTAGCCACAGTGACACAGTTTGAAAGTAACAACAGATGCAGCAAACAAATCAGCGGTGTGAGTGTGTGAGACAGAAAGTGCTGTACAGTAGATTAGTATTAAAGTGCTATATGAATGTGTGTGTGCTGGAAAAGAAAGCTAGTACATTAATGAAGTCCAGGAAGGAAAGCCACCAAAAAAGCCAATTGTGTAAGTCAATGTACTTATCAGACCCAAGAGGATCTGACAGATTAAAATTGCTATTCCATTCGATGGTTAGATGTGTGTAAGACAGTTTCAGTTTTCATTCTTTCAGCCACAGACCCAGGGGTGCTTAATGGTCTTAAGACCAAAGAACAACAACAAAAAAGGAATTTATAAATATAGGCTTAGACTATGTACAAATTTGATATAAGTCCACAGGTTCAAATATGTGCCCTGTTTAAGGATCATATATTAATGCTTAAAGAACAATAAAATTGTTTTTAAATTGATTGCATTCAATATGAAAAAAAAGAGAAACATAGTTGCTTTTAAAAATCTATATTTCTCACCAATGCCCATCAGGGAAAGACAAAAACTTCAGACACGCCCCTTCTGATGTGAAGTACATAAACTCACTGACATTAAAACATCAACAGAGCTCATTTTGTTCCCTCAGTGCTGCTCATCTCATCTTCCCGTGTCAGCTCCTTACATCAAGTTTATTCATCTGTCTGCATTTCAAGTAGTTTTACTTTGGTAGGTACTTGTCTCTAGTGTCTTGTGCTAAAGTTCAACAGGGCACTTGAAAGAAACCCAGCTGGTCAAGTCACAACAACTTAAAGAGGACTGATGGCAATTTTACACAAACCTATAAAGAGACTCTGAGATAACTCTGGAGTAAAACATCCATCCATCCATTTTCTTCCGCTTATCTGGGGCTGGGTTGTGGGGCAGCAGCCTAAGCAGAGGAGCCCTGGCCTCCCTCTCCCCAGTCACCTCCTCTAGCTCATCCAGGGGGACCCCAAGTCTCAAACCACCTCAACTGGCTTCTTTTAATGTGGAGGAGCTGTGGCTCTACTCTGAGCCCCTCCCGAATGGCTGCGCTCCTCACCTTATCTGTAAGGGAAAGGCCATCCACCCTTCGGAGGAAGCTAATTTCTACTGCTTGTATTTGCGATCTTGTTCTTTCGGTCACTACCCAAAGCTCGTGACCATTGCTGAGTGTAGGGATGTAGATTGACCAGTGAATTGACAGCTTCACTTTCACACTCAGGTCCCTCTTTACCAACACAGACTGGTGCAGCGTCCGCATCACTACAGACGCAGTCCCAATCTGTCTGTCAATCTCCCGCTCCCTTCTCCCATCATTCGTGAACAAGAGCCAGAGATACTTAAACTCCTCCACCTGGGGCAGCAACTAGTCCTTGAGGCGGAGTGGGCACTCCACCTTTTTCCGGCTGAGGACCATGGCCTCTGACTTAGAGGTGTTAATTCTCCTGCCAGCCTCTTCACACTTGGCTGCGAACCGTTCCACTGCGAGCTGGAGGCTGCCACCTGATGAAGCCAACAGGATCACATCATCCGCAGCAAGCAGAGATGAGATTCTGAGGCCACCGAGGCATGTAAAACATACATGAAAAACTTGTATTAAAGTCTAAGTGGTTGTGGGAGTAACATAAAATCTGAACTATAATCTGTTTTAATATTACAGGCAGTTAGCTGTATGAATATCTAGCTGAATCTCTTTAATTTGATAAAATGCTACAATACTCAATTTCTAGAGGCAAAACCTTGGATGCTGAAGTTGTCCTTTTGATCTTATGACACCTTACAGTACCACCAAACTAACCACGCAACCTCAAGACAACAGATCTGGGAGGAGTCAAAGTGGCATCTGGTGGCCTACAAGCACTCACTTCAGCCGTCCCATGAGTTCCACCGCCGTCACCAGCTTGTCAGTCTGTTGTGGTGTTAAAAAACTGTGGTCAATCGTTCCCGCAATCTGACCGTGTGTATGGAAAAAGACTCCATACGGCATCAATTCTCGTCTTTTGTCATGACTGCCATTCACTTTCTGAACAGCATTCTGCAGCTGCTTCACACAGCAAACGACACAAAATAAGGTTCTAGAAACAGGAAGTGTCTGAACTGTGCTCACCATTGTGCAGATGACTGTTCAGACCCGAAGGTTAAGAAGTAGTGGCGGCGTCGGCTGCGGCGGGACTGCCCGCTCGGCGATGCCGCGATTCACACAACAATAAGCTTTTCACACTGACCTCTGGCTGGAAAATAGGCTTAATGTCCGCACAGCGGCAGAGCTACCGACTGTGTTTACCTTTCACACACACATGCACACAGACTCCTCTGCTGTGGTGTGTAAAGTCACAAAAGCCGTCACGGCTTGATGTGCAGTGTGACCACTTGAGCTGACACACGACCTGCGGGCCATTCATGCATGTGAGTGCGAGGCCATAAGACAAAGACTTGAAGAAGTTGTGACTTTGCTGCAGGGCCTCATGGGTAATCTGGTTTGATAGACAGACAGAAGGACAGACAGACAGGTGACCAGCGATAATGTGTCAGACTGATGCTATGGTGACAGAAGGACTGTAATGTGTGTGTGACCTTTGACCTCCTCATTTATGGATGGCTTGTAATGTCTCTGTTGCAGTTGGCGTGGTTGGACAAACAGTGAAGAACTGAAATGTAAAATGTGTCCATGTGAGTTAAATCCACACAACCAGCACGCCAACATTTCTATTGTTTGCTAACTGTCAGCCATGCACCGCCCACTACAGTGCACCTGGGAAATCAGCTTCTGGGAATGTCTGAGCCACATCCAGAGCTTTAGCAGCAGGTGGTTTCTTCTGAAAACTTTATCTTATATTAGGAAAAAAATATTGATATCTGAAATCAGACACTTAAGAACTGTGACATCTGTTGCATTACAAATAAAAAAGGTTTATGGAATATATTTGTTTCTTTATTAGACTAAGTTTGAGACAAAAGGTTTTTTTTTCCTCAGTGTGATTACGAAGAACTGCATTCAGGTTTCTGACAGGGTTCTCACATTACACACCTTAGGGATGAACTGGAACACCAACGATGGGGCAGTCCTTAAACCAGACCCCACTAAAGCTCCTGTGGCTGCAGATTCAGAAAAGTTGCTGCAAGCCTGAAGCTAGAAAATTCAAGCAGTAGAATTATGCCTAATATTTTGAAATCCTGCATTCAACTATTGCATGTCCACATGCTTTCAGCCCTGCAGCGTATTCTGTCTAAAATTTCAAGCTCCTGTGGGATGTTTCTTATGAACTAGAAATTAAATGGACGTATACACACATGTTCATGCAGACAGTAACTAATCTCTCATGCAGACAACATGATTTAACTGCTGACAGCACTTTGCTGAGTACTGCTGAATGTGTGTGTGTGTGTGTATAATCCTTATGTCTTTGTTCCTGTGGATTAGCAGATTAGTTCTCCAGTCTGATGTAACTGTGACTCACCTCATTAAACTGAGCGATGAACAGATAGAAAACAATGAAATTTTAATCTGAGCAGCTAGCATCATGCAAATCATCTGCAGAGGTACAATACACAAAGGTGTGCCAGAATGCATTTTATGGGTAGCTGCTGTTCTGATTGACCATGTCTGCTCAGACTGTCTATAAAAGATGAATATAGCATTTGGACTTGGCAGTTGTACGCAATGCAAAAGTGCTTTAAGCCTTTTAATAGCCAGCAGCGGGTAAATCTAGTGGTTGCAAGAAGTTATATAGAAGTCTCTCGAAAACAACTTTCAGTTTCCATGATCTATAACCTTGGTAAACACTTTCCTGATGAGTTTATGAGCTAGTTTCCGATTTTATTGAATAAAACATGAAGTTTATTTTGTAAATTAAAAAATCCCTTTTAGTGTAAGGAGGATAAAGCAGGGTTAGCTCACTGGCTAATGGCTTGTGATTCACATACGTGACCCGGTCTGGCAAAAAGAGTTGGAAGTAGCAATGACTAATTCTTAGGCCAATAACATATGAATCAGCGCACTGTATTGTGGGCCACTTTTAGGTTCACAGGACGCTCTTAGCAACAAGGGAGCAATTGCTTACATGTTTTGAGTGCTCTTACTGGCTACCAGTGATGTCATCACTGGTACACAGTAAGAGCTCATTTTCATTTCGCTCTCCCATTCATACACTTTGTATAACATAGATGGTGTACCATCTATGTACACACCATCCAAGCAAAAAGAATAGCCTGTCAGAAGTCCTTTACCATCACCTGACAACCTCCATCATGTGTAGACACAAGAAAACAAGACTGCTCTTTTGCAAAAACACAGTAATGGACATCCAACCAGTGCTTTACTCTTGATTACTTTATCAATACTTTACCACCTGATTTTTTTTTCCAGCTTTTCCAAAGAGAACACATCCAATAGCATTCCCACTATTGTTTGTCTGTGTTCTTGTTCATTCAAGTGAAACATGAATACTCCATAATCAATTGATTATTGGCATCTCATCAGGCAAAGATACCAATAATCTGAACCCAGAAGTCCAGGATCAGAATTCTGTTCTGCTACAGAAGTTGCTATTGTGTATCTCTGCCTGTTATTTACTGTTGGACAAATAAATGCAGAAATATAGATATAGTAAATACAGGACTACAGAATCTATATATTTAGACTAATTTATTAATTCAATCACCAATTATATGATATGATATAAATGAAAATGTGAGTTCAATTTGTGAGTTTAGTGACAAAGTCCATCTAAATAAGTCCCCAATCATGCAACCATCTGATGGACAGTGCTAGTGCTAATAATAACAGGATTGCTCAGCAGTGTGCGTGTACAGTATAATCATCTTAGAGTATGACACTCACTGGAGCACTGATTCATGTTTCCACTGTTTCAAATCTTATGTAACACAAACTGCCAGTCTGACTGTCAGTCAGTGTCATTTTCTTTGAGTCCATCACAGTGAGATACTCAATGTGAGGCCAAGGAAGCTCCAAACTGATCCGCATATATAAACTCTGAACGGTCACATTGCTTTAAAGTGGCAATTACATTACAATGTTTTGTCACAGTATTTGGGCATTATTGTTCAAAATTTTGACAGGATGAAAATAGAAAACAAGGACCCCAAATGGTTAATGGTTGATCTGTTCTACCATCTACAGGGGTTGGACAATGACACTGAAACACCTGTCATTTTAGTGTGGGAGGTTTCATGGCTAAATTGGACCAGCCTGGTGGCCAATCTTCAATAATTGCACATTGCACCAGTAAGAGCAGAGTGTGAAGGTTCAATTAGCAGGGTAAGAGCACAGTTTTGCTCAAAATATTGCAATGCACACAACATTATGGGTGACATACCAGAGTTCAAACGAGGACAAATTGTTGGTGAACACATCTGTGACCAAGACAGCAAGTCTTTGTGATGTATCAAGAGCCACAGTATCCAGGGTAATGTCAGCATACCACCAAGAAGGACGAACCACATCCAACAGGATTAACTGTGGATGCAAGAGGAAGCTGTCTGAAAGGGATGTTCGGGTGCTAACCCGGATTGTATCCAAAAAACATAAAACCACGGCTGCCCAAATCACGGCAGAATTAAATGTGCACCTCAACTCTCCTGTTTCCACCAAAACTGTCCGTCGGGAGCTCCACAGGGTCAATATACACGGTCGGGCCAATGCCAAACATCGGTTTCAATGGTGCAAGGAGCGCAAATCTTGGGCTGTGGACAATGTGAAACATGTATTGTTCTCTGATGAGTCCACCTTTACTGTTTTCCCCACATCCGGGAGAGTTACGGTGTGGAGAAGCCCCAAAGAAGCGTACCACCCAGACTGTTACATGCCCAGAGTGAAGCATGGGGGTGGATCAGTGATGGTTTGGGCTGCTATATCATGGCATTCCCTTGGCCCAATACTTGTGCTAGATGGGCACATCACTGCCAAGGACTACCGAACCATTCTGGAGGACCATGTGCATCCAGTGGTTCAAACATTGTATCCTGAAGGCGGTGCCATGTATCAGGATGACAATGCACCAATACACACAGCAAGACTTTCAGTTTCATTGTCCAACCCCTGTAAGTCACCATGGGGAACATTGACAAGTTCAAAACTACTTTAAACTCCTGGTTTGCTGAATGTTTGTTACCTGTGAGCAGCTCCTTCAGTGTGTTGTACCAGGCGTGTGTGTGTTCTGAGGAGGCGTTGTGGAGGTGCAGAGTGTCCTCCTCCAGTCTTCTCCCTCTCCTCCTACAGCAGAAGAGAGCCACACCCAGTACTGGTCCCCCTGACTGCTGGCCTGCAGCTCGCCTCCGCTTCACCTTCACTGCAAATATGTCCCGCAGCAGCACCTCACCTGCCTGTAGGACACTTGTCTCACCTGCAGAGAGAAAGGTAGTTAATGGACAGCACTTAAACCCAACACCCTCTTTAATACACAAGGTACAGCAAGTATGTCTGACAGGTTTGAGTAAATAGTTTTTGGAAGGAACCAGGCTAACAGCTTCTCTCTGTTTAGAGTCTTTATGCTAAGCTAAGCTAAACACATCCTTGGCCAGTGTGAACATATGAAATGCTGAGAATTTTTTGTCCTCTGTTTGTGAAGAAGACACTTTCCCCAAATGCCAAAATTCCTTTTTGTTTTTTTAAACTTAACATTAAGACTTTTTAGTCTCATGACATAAAACAGTAAAATCCACTGTGATAAAATAAGAATAAACAAGTATATTATCGTTAATAACAAACTCTGTAATTAGTTTGTCTAAAATGATTAGAAAATACATAGTTTTTATGTCTCTCTAATGATATCATACTATATAATTTATTTTGAATATTCAGTCAAATATGAATGCTGAACATTGCTGCTGTCAGCGGAATATACAGTTCAGCATAAACAAGTGCAAACATGGA
>JAMQGT020013360.1:0-28653 GCA_024447675.2 Pterophyllum scalare
TCAGATCAATTTCTCTAAAAAAAAAAGTTATATTTTTGCAAAGAAAGGTGAATTTTAACCCAATATCTTGCACCCTCAAACCCCTCATACTACCAAGAAAACCCTCTATATTGATTATTTGGTCCCTTAATCACAAAACTATGTAGTTTGAAATGATAATTCGACTGCGCCGGTACTTTACCAGGCACCGCCTTTGCCAGGTGACATTTACCAGGAATTGCCGAAAAAACAAGTTTTATTATTTTTGATCAATGCATGAACTTATTTAATTGTTTTTATCCCAAATATACAAGTTGCAATGGATCAGATTAATAAAAAAAAAAAAATCTAAATACAATTTCTAATAAATATATTGAAAATATATAAATAATAGTTATATTAAAGATATATTAAATACAAATAATTGAATACAAATATGATAAATGGATGGATGGATGGATGGATGATAAATATTATACAAATATGATAAATATTTCAATTTTCTTTTTCTTTTCAGGAACATGATGAAGACAAGGGCGGATTTTCATGTTCTTATTGATGATAATGGGAATCAAGTTTTGACTTGTACTAGGAGGAGGTTTTACAAGTAATTGCTGGCTAATATGAGTCCATCAACCTTTTTCATTTGCAGATTCATAATCTTTGTTAAATTCTCTTCATTTTGATATACTACTTGCTATATTTCGGATATGATCAAAATTTCACCGTCATGACCGCGTGACTTTGAAGGTCCAGGTTAAGTGCTAATGCCAGGGTCATAATGTAAATGCAATCCTAAATCTGATAGGTACCTGTGCAATTGCTGAGAAAGTGATTGAAAGCCTATTTGAAGATGTACTACATTTTATTTCAAAATCTTAGAATAAAATCACAGTTTTTTCATTGTTTTACCATTTAACTGTATTAAGTAACGACTTGCCCCCAAATTTGCTAGATTAAAATCCCTCTAGAATGTGAACCCCTGGTCCGATTTCCAAAAACTAAAGTGTTCTGTAATCTGTGGGAATAGTTCTATCACTTTAGCTTAGAATTGAAATCAAACTGACAACTTTAAAAATCAAAGAAACCGTCACCGAGCTCCAGGCCCGCAGCGTTAGTCATAACCTAGTGCACGGATCCTCAAATCCAGGCCTCGAGGTCCGATGTCCTGCAGGTTTTAGATGTGTCCCTGATCCAACACACCTGAGTCAAATATAGAAGTCATTAGCAGGACTCTGGAGAACCTGCCTGAATACTGAGGAGGTAATTCAGCCATTTGAATCAGGTGTGCTGGATCAGGGACACATCTAAAGCCTGCAGGACACCGGACCTTGAAGCCTGGATTTGAGGATCCCTGATCTAGTGTTTTTGGGAATACCAGAGAAGGCTGAAGAAGACCCGGAAACAGCATTGAAGGAATTTATGCAAACCCACTTGAAGCACACAGAGGGTGACATTGCCAGCCCGCTGGCCAGGGACTCCCACATGAAAAGGGCATTCCTGCCACCCGCATGTGGTCGTTGTTCAATTCTGGGAAAGGGGGAGTGGACTTGATCATTGCACTTTAATGAACGTCACAGTGTGGTGTGCTGTATGCCAAATGTTGTACAGCATGGAACAGCATGAATGTCCTGATGATGCTGCCACAAAGAATCTGCTCATATTGGGTTGGACCCCTTGTCCTGCTTCCCTCATTGTCATCCCGTGGACAAGGACATGGTTTGTTTTCGGTCCTCGTCCTCTGCCTCCTCATCACCTCTCACACGCACTCTTCCTCCTCTGCCTCTCTGTGTCTCTGTCCATTGTAGATGCACATGTGCTACCTGCACACTAAACTGACTTTTATCCTGCCCAGTTGGTCTGGTGACAGCATTTAACAAAATTATGTTGTGTTCAATTCTGAGTTGCTGTGTGTAATAGCTGACAGCGGTGTTGGAGTTGTGTTCGCATTCTGCTGCCAGTGTTTATGGGTTTGCAACAATGTGTTCTGTGACTGTGTTGAAGGTTCGGCAACATACGTGTGAAGTGTGTTTAGTGACTGAGAATGTGTTTGCTGTTAGGGAAGAAAGAGTGATTGAGTTGCACCGGATGTAGCCAAGTGCCTGAACTGTGTTCACGTTTTGGCCAAAAGACTGCGTGATTCGAGAAGCTCACTTAGGCTACTGTGGATTTGATTTAGGGAATGGGGCTTAGTGTTTTAGGGATTGTCAAATACTGTTATATGCGTTTTGCTTGGATCTGACTGTCATAGTCCTGGGTATATTATGACCCAGTGTTTTTAGTTTTAGGATTTTCATTTTTCTATTGTTTAATGTAACTCTTTGATTCCCAGTTTATTAAGTTTTTGCAGTTTTGAATTTTTGTCTTTTTCTGATCATTCCTGGTTGGTTTCTTTGTTTATTTCCTCAGGCTTTTTCGTTTAGTTATCTGAGTTCTGTTCTTGGCTTTTGTTCACTTTCTATTTAATCCTGTTTCAGTTCTTTGAGTTCCCGAGTTCCTGCTTCTGTTTGGTGTTTTATTGCTTCTGGTTTGTTCTCCTGTTAAGTGCATTTAGTACTGGTCTCATTTCCTTGTGCCTCTAGTGTAGATGTTGTGGTCCCTCTGTGTGTTTGCTTCCCTGCATTGTGTCAAGTCAGCATTTGTTTCCATTTGTTAGGTCCAGTTGAGCTTTCTACTTTCCTTGTACCTGATATGCATCCAGCAATAAAGTTGTGTATTTCTGAGTTTACGCTTTCCCTTATGAGTTCTGCATTTGGGTCCTTTTCCTGCCTGCCACACTGCAGAACCATGACTCTTATATGTCAGGTTTGTTCAGTATTTTCAAGGTTCAGTGGAGGCCACATGCTAGCTAGGCATAGCTTGGCTTTATTTGTGCATGCATGTTCAGATATAACTGTGCATTTGTGAGTTGTGGCGATTTAATCCGACTGGTTTACTCACTGATACTATTTTATTGATACTCAGCAATTCTGTATGCTGAATAATTATTATTTATATAATTACAAATGGCTTATTTACTAGTCTGTAATTAGGTGCATAGATCACATATTTCCTAAAAAGCCTATGCCCTCTAGATTGGATATGGCACGCATTGATACTTGTCCCACCCTCCTCAATGTCATGGACATGACATACTTTACAGCGTATATCATATTGAAATACAATGTTTTTCAATGGGCTTATGCACATGAGAGTGAAACAGTGATGCATCCCAAAAAAATATTCAACTTCAACCCTCCAGCATTAATAATGATTAGGTTCAGGAGAAAATGATGTGGTAGGAGGGGGGTCCCAAATCAAATTTTGCTTAGGGCCCCTTCAGGGCTTGGGCCAGCTCTGCTCGTGGCCATCAGAATATTTATTAACTAAAACAAAATCAGTATAAAAATATATTTTTTAGCATCTTTGCTAAAGCAGGAGACACTTGTGCCACCTAGTTTCTCTCTATCCAATGCATGAAAGCACGTTCCCAAAACTCCAGTTAAAATTGCAAATAATCACCCTTCAAATGCATAAACTACATCAGTTTATTGATCATTCAGTTATAAATCACCAAACAAATCCTTATCCATTCAGCATACAGTACAAATCATTCAATTAAACATAAAAAATGGAATCAGCTGTTTTCTATTGTAACCTCATTGTGGAAACTGCAAGTGTGGATACTTACTGTACACGTTAACCTGAGGCATCTTCACAGAGGCATTGTGGTAGATCAAGGTGGTTAATGGTCACACACCTGGGTTAAGTGATATTGCTGTAGTGCTCCATTACATTGTTTTCTGGCATTTTTAAATCCATTGGCATCATCAACCTGAGTATACACCTGCCAGCTTTGACTCAACAGGGCTGTGTCCATGTGAACGTGAACACAGTCTAGATCAGAGAGCAGTATAGACACATGAAAGTCATTTACAGATTTTAACATTTTGCTCACAAATGAAAATCTGTCCCCTTTAAATAATACTACCTGTGTGAGCTTCAGCCACTACAACATCTGAATGAGCCATTTAGAGAGGACAACCAAGCCCATAATTAACACTTTTACTTGACACAGTTAGAGCAGTCAGTTGAACTCTCTGGCATTTAGCTTCATTGAGCTGGTAGTTGTGTTATTTTTGCACAGAGTAACTGGTATAGGGTGGGGTGGGAGTGTTTTCTGGTACAGATATAACAAAATGAAGGTGTGGACACTACAAAACACTGAAAATGATCGGAACACTCGCTAGATTGTCAGTACAAATCCATCCAGAGCGCACCTGATTTATCAGACTGGTCAAATTCACATCTTCTCAGAACCATAAACAAGTTAGTTTCCCCCAACGATTCGGGGGGTTCAAGTTTTATCAGCCATAGAAAAGTGGGAAGTTCCCCCATTTTTATTCATTAAAAGCATGAACTTTCATGGAGCAGCAGGGGATACATGAAAGGAAAAAAAAGAGGCAGGGGGAGAAATGCATAAGGTCTTTTTTTTTTTTTAACCAATGGTCTCATCGCAACAAGAGCTTCTCTTTATCCTCATGACAAAATAAAATTTAATTCTTAACTATTACAATGAAATAACCAATAAGAAGAGTAGTCATGATAAGAAAAGGCATTTCAATTCTCTTTGCATTTCTTCTTCTTGTCTTTTAAATACAGTGGTGCCAACAGGCATTATTTACAGCGCAACCTCCCACACCCCTCTCCGCTCTGTGAAGAGAGGTGTGATGGGGTCAGTGAGGCCGGCTACTCGACTCGGAGGCCCGCCGCTGCCGTGGTGTGCTGTGGCCATTCATGCAGCCATTATGACGCTTGCTTGGTCCGCCATTCAGAATGTCTTGGATGTGCTGTACTATCAAGTTGATGGCCACTGAAAGAGGAGACACAGCTGGGTTAAGTTTTACAAATATTGCATTTGTAGTTCAGACATGGAAAACTAAGCAGCCTTAATCACAATAATAATTATTTTGGCCTTACCAAGATTATCTGCTCCTCGTGGAATAATAACATCAGCGTATTTCTTCGTCTAGCAGAAATAAGAATGTTCTTTTCATTAAAGAGCCCAATACAGGCAGGCCCAATACTTTAGTAAAATAAATGTATTATACAAGTAGAAAAAAAACGTTTTTATAAAGGGTCACTCAATTTGATCATGAAGCACTGCAGCCAAGATATACCGAGTAGAACATTTTAAAGTTGATAAAGCAGTTGGTGCTCTAGTGGACAAGTGATGGAATGGCAACAATATTTCTTGTTTCCAATCAGTGTTTAACGACAATCGTGTTGGTCATCCTGCTTTAGCATTCTAACAAGATAAGAGCATCACTCACAGGTAAACAGAACTCCTCAAAGGCCGGCTTCACAAAAGTGATGTACTGAGTGAGCACCTGCTCGAGCTCTCTACCACGTTCACTGATGTCTCTCAGAACTGAAACAGAGACACACAAAGCACATTTATATATTTATAAGACAAGAGTATACCAATGTTAAAAAAAATAACACTTTCACTGCCACTATGCAATATAACAGTCCACATGTACTTTTCCTCAAAAGTGCTCTAACAGTGTTCTTAAGCGATTATCAACCCAAATCACTCTATACACCTCGACGTGACAGCCGTGTGTCGGGATCTGTGTCAACAAACAGCTTCATCTGGAACAGATCTCTGATTTCCTGCGAGTAGAACATGAGGATGCCCTCAAACAGGACCACATCAGCCGGATACACCGTAACAAACTCGTCTTTCCTGGAACACACAGAAAAGGTGCCTCTTCTCTGTGAGCAACTGTATTTACATGTGTGTCACACAAATCTCAACTAATTACACAATCAAGTTTCACCACACCTGCTTGACTACCAAGTGTATAAAAGATTCTTTTCTCAAATAATCACATGATGGCTGTTGGTCAACAGCATGCTAAAGAAAGAGGCACTCACCTGGAATGGGTGACAAAGTCGTAAACTGGGATCTGGACAGTTTTCCCCTGCAGGATCTGTCTCAGTGTTTGCATGATCAGCTCACTGTCGAAGGCATCTGAGGTCAAGGAGGAGGGAAGAAGGAAAAAAAAAAAAAACAAGAAACAAAAACTCAGCTATGGTTAGTCACACTTTTAACCTCCATTATTGTGGCTCAGTGTGCACCCATAGACACGTGGCATCCTCACTGCACGTTTTGGTAACCCGGGAATCGCGTTCATTTAACAGGTGCGGTGTTCAATTTGAGCCTGGCAGCAGCTGCCTCTGAGGCCGGCTTGCTGATGGTGCAGATTTAAAATCAGCCCAGAAAGGAAGCAAGACCCAGACGGTATAAAGTCAGACTCCAAAAAATATTTTGGGAAGACTCAACATGAGAAAGCCACATAATTATCTTCAAAAAATTCTGTTTATTGCTGCCAAATTTTTTGGCCCCCCCCATACACACACAGTGTTTTCATACCTGGATGATCAAAGTTAAACTGGCCCTTGACCGCCTTGGCTTTCTGCTCTGGAGTCAGCACCTTGTAAAAGCTGTCCTGGCTGAGGATTGCCACCTGCCGCTGGTGGTGGTCAATCTTGTTCTGTCCCAGCAGCTCCATTATCTTCTCACACACAGATGACTGTGGAAATGGTCAACAAAATGATAGTCAAGAGTAGGAGTGTCATTTTAAAAATCAGCATGGGCCCAGAATTTTACAACTGCTGAATCCCTAGTTGCTAAATGTCAGCAGCCCACATAGACTGAAGTTAAAAATCACTTAATTCAAACCTGGGTGAGTAATTTCTCTTCCTGTATGAGGTCATCAAACAGCTACAGGCAACCTACCCTGTGGCCAACCTTTTTTTGTCCCCACTGACCTCCCAAACTAAAAGAATCTCATGCCCAATGCTGACAGGGCATTCCCCCGCTGCCTGAGGCTCTGCTACCTTTTGTACCCATTAAATTGTGCTACAATGAATTTAAACAGCCTCAATGTGGAGCTAGCAGGTTGGGTCAACTCCCTCAGATGCACCAGTTTCAGATAAGATGGCCCACCTTTGACTGTACCCACACAGTGAGAGAAAGTTCATCTACAGGATCACCCTGGAGCTTTAACTCCAGGATATCCAAGTTTAGTCCTGATAATGTCTGATTTCCACTAGTACTTACTTGGCTTGACTCGCCTCTACTCAGTTTAGTTTGTTTTTCATTATAATGGAGTACTGCCTCAGCCAAAGTACAGTGGCATCATTTGTATCCGTCAAACATGAACGATCGCTCAGTCATGCTCAATCCGGATTCTGTTGTCAGTCACCAAGCACAAAAACCTCTGCTGGTTAGTGCGTAGCCATTTACCTCATTACTGGTTTTCAAAAATTCCGGGTTTGATTCTTGTGAAGGAATCCCTCTCGTGACTCATCTAGCGATGGCACTGCCTGGCCAATCAGCAGCATGCATTCTGTTGATGTCACATTTTCAGCCTGACTCAGCTCTTGAAACTGTGGCTGAGTGGGTACTGGCCACCTAATGGAAAACTCTAAAAACTGAGTCCGAGTCGAGCTGAGTAGGTACTAGTATAAAAGCAGCATATGAGAAAATCCCTAAATATTCTGATTTAAGTTTTTTAATGAACTAAAAGGAAACAATTTTAATTATTAATGTAAGGTAAATTTAAAGGGGTTTTAACTTATTTAAGGCAATTAAATCATGTAGTTAACTTTTTGTCTGGAATGACTGAATGATAATCACATTCATAATTATGCTGCCATTACTGGCATCAGCAGTAAGGCTAACGAATATGAAAAACAATCTGGTCTGATTTGCAAAGACACTAAAGGGGAAAATTACATCATTCACACCTTAAGCAGCGTCACAAAAGCACCAGAAACCGGAAACTCTTCGCCACTGTTTCACTCAGAGATAAACAGAGGGGTACTGCCAGTGTGAAGATATCTCACAAAGTTAGGAAGAAGAGAGTGAGGACTAATATTTATAATTACCTTGACTAACCTTCGCATTTAGCCAACTTATTTAGTGAAATCCGATCACCGGTTTACCCAAGGTGATTTTTTTTTGGCCCCACTAGCCCGTAACGTACCACCGATTCATAACAAAGAAATGTGATGACGGTTTTAGAGAAAGCCACGTCCGAGTTCCAGAGTTGGCTGTGCCCACGCGGCTGCCGCAGCGCCACGCAGCTACAGCTTTAATTTAACTCGGTCACAATAAAACCGGCTTCTGCATTAAATAAGCTCGACTGATTTTTCTCCATTCGGACACATTTTAAAAATTATTAATTAAAAAAAAAAAAAAGTATGCGAGGTTTCACGGACTAAAGTGAGGTGGGCGACATCTTTCCACAATGCTTTTCCCGTCGCGTGCGCCTTGATGTATTATCATCCTAAGAGCAAATATCAAGGTTACAGTTATTTAACTTTAGCTCTTATCCTGGGCCAAAGGAAAACACGCCAAATATCGAGTATTATAAATTTCACGCTGCCATCGTATGGGGGGGGAGCGGGGGACATTGATTTGAAGGAAATGTGGTTCACACTGTTTACAAACACAGCCCGACTAGCTTAGACGGAAGTTAACACTAGCTATTGTCTCAGAGAACCCGGCACCGCTAGCGTGTGATGGAATTCATCGCTAGCCGGGCGGCTCCAAAAGCTAAATTTTTTACTGTTCGTTTTAATATTAGTCTATTTTAAAGTAACCAGCCCAAATACCGACGGTCAGTCTGAAAAAATGGAAAAATGCGAGTACATAAAGTGTTCACCACCCGAGACAGCGGACAAGTGTGCTAAACTACTGTGAGCTGCCAATCAAGCCTCACTGCTGCGTCGCCAAAGCCACGCGGTCACCCAGCGCGCTCCGCCGCGAGCATCAGCCGGCAATTAACTTTAAATCTCAGCGTGTCACTGAATCAAAACCGTTAAATTAGCTCGCTAGAGCGCCGACCTTGCCACTGGCGGTGCCACCAGACACACCGATGAGGAAAGGTTGCCGAACAACCTCGGTGTTCTCGCCGCGGTCTCCTAGATGTGACTCACTGTCCCCGGCCATACTTGCAGTGTATGGCTCCAGCTGCTGCCTTGGAACGTGGTTATGACGGAGCTCCTCCCACAACGCAGCCCTTTATTTTAAACTGCAGCAATTTTAATTATATATACTTTCCTTTATATGTATTTTCATAAAATTGCACGGTCGTAGAATAGTAACTGATATTTAATTGCGTTTAAGATGCGAGAATACTTTTTTAACGTGGCTTTATTTGATTGACAGTGAAAGAATCCAATCGTATGATACGCTCAGACGCCGCTAGCCGGAAAGCACCGATTGGCTGTCGTCGACAATTTGCCCCGCCCCCTGGTTGATCCTCAGAAAAGTACTGTAGTAACGGGTACTTAACGAGATATTCTCGGGTTGAGATTGAACTCTTTGGAAACACGTTTAACATTAATTATCTTCTAGGCGAGTTTTCTCATGTATTTCTCATATCTCAAATATAATAATGAAATATTAAAAGTCACAGTAAAGAGAAGGAGTCAGCGGTTTGGCGCACTTGCCGTAGTTGAGTAAGACTTGTTTTGGCATTTTGCAGCGTTATCGTTGAAGTGACCTTAAACTGCATGCTATATGCTTTACAGTTCCTCGTGAAGGCTGAAGCAGCGGGACGAGTGGGAATATGCTCCAGAGACTCGCTGTGTTCCCTTTGCGGCGGCCTGCAGCTGCTCCTCTCGCTGCCGCGGTGCGGAGCATCTCTTCCGGCTCAGCGGAGATCACTGTCCCGCTGAACTTTTGGGCAGGGAAGAGAAGGACAGGTCCGGAGAAATGCCGCAAGGAAAATGTTTACGAACCTGCAACAGGTAAGAAGTATATACTGAGAAAGTGTACTGACTCTGTTTTATGACCGGACTTTGACCTTTGCTATGTGACGATGTCTGTCTGGTGATCTCAGGATATAAGAAAATGATTTTAACGTTACTTTCTGAATAATTTCTTGGAGTTTTTTTTTTAAGTACACCTCTAAACTTGGTTATTAGTTAACCGGTTAAAGTAAACGTTGCACACATGTTGATTTATTTACTTCATACCCATATAGTCACAGCTATAGAGCAGCTTCTGTGGGTCTATTATTGTAGCAAAACTATTTGTGTATTGGTGCAGAGATCTGTCTGTGCATATTCAGATCCGTGTGTATAATGCGATCTATGTGTGCACATATTCACTGTGTGTACTGAGATCTCTATGTGACTATTAAGATCTATGTGTGTGATCAGATTTGTAAATGTGTAAATAAATCTGCAAGCGTGTGTGAATAGTAATAGTTGAAAAGCCTTACATTTTTGCTTGAATCACTGAAAATGCATATAAGTTGTCAGCTTTTCGCCCAGCTCTTTGCCCCTGTAAGAATAGTCAAAATACTCAATTTATCACACTAAAGGAATTATGAAACGTCAATAAGCAGGATAACTGCGTACAAATGCCTCTGCCTCCAAAGCCCAGTCACAGTAAATAAGAAGGAATGCTTCTCTGCAACAGTCTGTTACATCTGTCAGTACTGAGGTGGGAAGTTATCAGAAATAAAGTATTTTGTTATTGTAAATTCCATTAAAACACACACACAGTGTACAGTAGAACATCATAGACTGTATCTTCATGTCATGTAAAACACAAAGTTTAAGTGATTTAATAGAACATATCATGATCTTGTGTTCATTCATAAGTGTTCTACTGTGCCAGGAAAAATCTATGATGTGAAAATGGACTGTAGTATACATAATGATGTAGAACCATCATACTTTATTCCTTTTTCTACAGGGACTGCACATCTCAGAAATTCAGTCCCATTGGAGCTCAGGCTGACCACAGCCCTGAGATCCAAATTTCTCAGCACAGTCCTTATGTTAAAAGGTTAAAGTCCTTAAGAAGTTTGAAAATTAACTTGTCCAAAATCAAAATCTGTTAAAAAGACAGTGCAGACCTGTGAGACAGATCCTCTGTACTCAGGCACTTAACTGTGAACATTTAAAAGTGTTGTTCACACAAAATGCAGAGAATGAGGAACAAAGGGAGTTAGTTAGAAGGAAAGATAGGAAATGTGTTATTAATGAAGCCACACAGGTTTAATATGCTCAGGCAGCGCAGGTCTTACTGATGATGTTATATTTCTGGCTTCTAAACTCCTCAAACTCCACTGCCATCAGTGCAGCTCAGTGTTCTACATCCTTGGTAAACACTGCAAATAATAATGCTACTTTTACAAGGTGAGTCAGTTTTATTAGTTTTTAAAATTTCTTTAAAATTTTTACTATGAAAATATTATTTTGTCATATTTAAAGACAGTTGGTCAGTCTAGAAAAGCCACCCTTACATTATTATAAAATCACCCCAGCAGGGAGACAAAAATTTTTCATAATGTTTGCAAACCTGGAATAATAAAAATAAGAATGATA
Organism: Pterophyllum scalare; assembly: GCA_024447675.2. NCBI lineage: Eukaryota > Metazoa > Chordata > Actinopteri > Cichliformes > Cichlidae > Pterophyllum > Pterophyllum scalare. The sequence continues at coordinate 11,377 of JAMQGT020013360.1, forward strand.
AAATAATGATAAGAAGTTTTACTGCAGATATTTTGTGCTTTAACAAAGTGTGAAAGTTGCCTCAATATTTTACAATAAAAAGGACTGCTGCTGTTTCTGCTGTGGTGATGGAGTCAATATGGCGTACAATGACATACGACTTTGTGACTTCACAGATCAACTTTGTGTAAATTGTAAACTTATTGCAGTGTATAAGAAAATGTGGAAAAACTGGGATATATTGTTGAAATTGCTCTTATTTTTCTTAAAACGTTTCAGGCTGTTCATCTTTTTGTAAATGACTCCCCCATTAAATGAGGACACGAGAATGTTAACTGACTTCTGGAGTCACAGCAGCAGAAGGAGGAGATCAAACTCCTGGAATTTATAAAAAAATCTTTTATTTCTGATGACACTGATGTTTGCATAGTGGTAGCTGCTTCGGTTGACGATTGCATTTGCTCCAGAAATGGTTAAAGTACTAATAAAGTTCACTTTTTTAAAACTTTGCTAATAGTACATGCATACTTTATTATTTTTTGCATGCCAGACTCTTACTTGTAATGGAGTATTATCTGAGTGTATTATTAATACGTTTACAAAAGTAAATAAATTCCTCCCTCAGTACTGACAGAGGTAACAGACTGCTGCAGAGACGCATCCGTCCTTATTTACTGTGATTGGGCTTTGGAGACAGAGGCATTCGTACACAGTGATTCTGTTTTTTCACGTTTCATAATTCCTTTAGTGTGATAAAGTGGCGATTATTACATCAGTCATATCTTAGTCTGCCTCGACACTGAATATGCATTAAAGTCTGGTAATTAGGTAGTTAGAGGGAATTACTAGAAGCTAATTTCACACTGTTGTTCCAGGTAGGCTGCACATGTTTATTTTATTATTAATATTATCCCCATTCGTGCTGTTGCAGCTGTATGATGAGCCAGAGGTGTTCAGGCTCAAAGCGACTTCAAATGATCTTCAATATCCCGCAGTGAGGTTATGCTGTCAGTTTCAGCCACATCACTCTGGCTTCTAGTTAGAGATCAAATCCTCCACTGACTCCTACTGTATACAGTCAGTTTTCAGCTAACTGCTTCAGCAGACTAATGTGACGGTGACTGTGGAAGACTGAGTAATACGCCACCTGGTGGTACGCGCTGAGCATGTGAGAAATCTTGAGCCTGTGTCTCAGTACACACACACACACACACAAATCTTCACACAGATCGCAATAAACACATGCAGATTGAGTTACGCAGATACAAATAGTTTTGCTGTAATAACAGCCTCATAAGTTTCCCTGTCTCCTGCACAGGTTCACTGGAGCAGAACCAAAACATGGGAGCACATCATCATCAATTATAGCCTGTACCCTGTGCATTGAATATTTTTAGTCTAATTATATTCTGAGGCTCTTTGAGGCTCAGGACCTGTTTTTTTTTTTTTGTATTCAAACATCTTAACTCCATTTGAGGCAGCACAGAGCCTGCGTGCAGGCCCACCATTCATGCATGATGCTCCTTATCTAATCATTTCCAGTGATGGTAGCAGTGTAAACGAGACACTAAATTCTATAAGCCGAGATTTAATTTCCTTTCTTATCGAAGGATGACTCACATTGAATCATACAGATGGCCGTGCCAAACAGAAATTGTGTAACCTGTCTTTTTCATGCAAGACTGCTTTCTTGGCTGTTTGTGCGATCTTATGTTTCATATTACAGGGCATGTGTTGTGCCAGCTGGAGCCTTGTGGTGCTGTAGAGGTGGATCAGGCTGTGCAAGCTGCCAAACAGGCCTTCGGCCATTGGAGCAAAATGTCGGGGATGGAGAGGGCAAGGATCATGATAGAAGCTGCGCGTATAATTGAGGTATTTGTTGTTTGGATCATTTTTTTGATGGTTAGTACACACGCATTGTTTAACATTTAAAAACTCCCCAAAATTCTATTTACATCCATCCTATTTCTAGAGTGAAACCCAGGTTTGACTAATATCTTTACCTCAACTGACTGTACTTATGGCAAGCTCATAATTAATGTTTGCTACATCCAGTGTTGTTGCTCCACAAATATATTTGATTGCTTTTGCCTTGGTTTTCATGCACAGAGCAGAACAGAAGAGATAGTTGAAATGGAGGTGGTCAACAATGGGAAGTCCATCACGGAGGCCCGTGTGGATGTGGACTGTTCCAGACTTTGTATAGAGTACTATGCAGGACTGGCTGGCACTTTAGCAGGTTGGTACAACTGTCACATATTTTCCCAAACACTCTGGTGGAAAGTGACAAATAATGTAACTGATGAGTGTGTGGCAGCAATTTTATTTAATATCGTCACCCTCTTAAAATAATAGCAGCTACTCTAGGAGAGCTAGACAGGGCCGTAGAAGGTCCCTAACCCAGCAGCAGGACCGGTATCTGCTCCTTTGTGCAAGGAGGGACAGGATGAGCACTGCCAGAGCTACAAAATGACCTCCAGTGTGAATATCTCTGACCAAACAATCAGAAACAGGCTTCATGAGGGCCTGACGTTCTTCAGTGGGCCCTGTACTCACTGCCCAGCACCGTGGAGCCCAACTGGCATTTGTCATAGTATACCAGAATTGGCAGGTCCACCACAGATGAGAGCAGGTGCACCCTGGAGCACATGTGACAGACGTGAAAGTGTCTGGAGAACATTATTACCAACACAGAGAGACAGACAACCATTCCCACTCACATTCATACCAATTTAGAGTAACCAATCAAACTAACCTGGAGTGTGAGAGGAAGCCAGAGTACCCGAAGAGAAACCGCACAGAAAGCCAGAACTCAGAACCTTCTTGCTGTGAGGCAACAGTGCTAACCACCCTGCCATCGCAGTGCTTTCTAACATTAGGGAGGAGATCCCCCAGGACACCATCCGTCGTCTCATTAAGAGTATGCCCCAACATTGTCATACAAGCATGTGGGGGGCCATACAAACTACTGAGGACCATTTTGCGTTGCTGCAATCATATTTTAGGAAAAATGGACTAGCCTGCCACATAATTATTTCACTTTGATTTTCAGGGTGTCTTTGAATACAGCCCTCTGTAGGTTGATAATTTTCATTTCCATCAAACAATGTGGCATCCTTTTGTTCCCAGTACATTATCCAGTCCATATCAGTGTAGATATCCAGCATGAATTTTCAAAGTGTTCGTTTAATGTTGTATTACTTACAAATTACTTTGAGAAGCTCATTGTACGATAGAACCTTAAGTCTATTATAAGATGTGTAGCAATCCAATTTGATAGAATTCCCTGTTAATTAATTAACATATTTCTTCTCATAAATTGAAATATGCTGCTATAATTTTGTGTAAATGGCTTAAAAATGGCAAAATTGTAACTTTAAAATTGAACTTTTCTTGCCATTATCTGACATAGGTGCATGTGAGAATGCAAATGCGCAGCGCGGCCAGATCTGACATTAAACAGTCTTTAAACTGCCAATTCCTTCAGTACAAAATATGTACTATTGAGAAAAAGCTTTATAAACGTCAGCTTGTCAGCCTTTATTTTACCTTGTTGATGCTTGTTTGAATTTATCAAGGTCAGCATGTCCAGTTGCCTGGGGGATCCTTTGCCTACACTCGGAGGGAGCCTCTGGGAGTCTGCGTTGGCATCGGTGCTTGGAATTTTCCCTTTCAGATAGCGACCTGGAAGTCTGCTCCAGCCCTGGCCTGTGGTATGGGATTTTTCCACACCCATCAAAACTTTTTGTGGTTTTTGTTCACTTGCTGCATTTAAGAGAATGTCTTTAAATTTCTGGAAAATGAATCAACAGACTTTTCAATAACTGTATATTATAGCAAATGAACAGCAAGACTTAAAAAGATCAGCATGTGCAATCCCAAATGGGGTACATATGAAATTAGATGTACATTAAAAGTTTTCATTATGTACTTTTACATTTTTTGCAATGTTAATTTTCTTTGCATAGCTTACTTGACATAAACTGCTGTGCTACTAAAAATAAAACTTGTGCAGTATTATCTTTAAAGTCAGGGATTTGTTAGCGCACAGAACAATCCAGAAAAAAAATCAACAGCATTTCACCTGTAGATAGCAGCCCAGTCTGTCAGTGTGACTAATAGAGAATGATTGCCAAAAGTATTCGCTCATCTCCCTTCACACACATATGAACTCGAGTAACATCCCATTCTTAATCCACAGGGTTTAATATAATGTCGGCCTTTGCAGCTATAACAGCTTCAACTGTTCTGGGAAGGCTTTCCACAAGGTTTAGGAGTATTTATGGGAATTTTTGACCATTCTTCCAGAAGCACATTTGTGAGGTCAGACACTGATGTTGGACGAGTCCTGGATCACAGTCTCCGCTCTAATTCATCCCAAAGGTGTTCTATCAGGTTGAGGTCAGGACTGTGCACTGGTTTGCAGTTATGTTGGAACATGAAGTGGCCATCCCCAAACTGTTCCCACAGAGTTGGGAGCATAAAATCATCCAAAATGTCTTGGTATGCTGAAGCATTAAGAGTTCCTTTCACTGGAGCTAAGGAGCTGAGCTAACACCTGAAAAACAACCCCACACCATAGTCCCCCCTCCACCAAACTTTACACTTGCACAATGCAATCAGACAAGTACCGTTCTCCTGGCAACCACTAAAACCCAGACTTGTCCATCAGATTGCCAGATGGAGAAGCTTGATTCGTCACTCCAGAAAACACGTCTCCACTCCTCTAGAGTCCAGTGGCATCGTGCTTTACCCCACTGCATCCAACACTTTGCATTGTGCTTGGTGATGTAAGGCTTGGATGCATCTGCTTGGCCATGGAAACCCATTCCATGAAGTTCTCTTTGCACTGTACTTGAGCTAATCTGAAGACCAGGTGGAGGTCTGTAGTGATTGACTCTGCGGAAAGTTGGTGACCTCTGTGCACTATGCACCACTTCGTGGCTGAGTTGTTGTTGTTTCCAGTCACATCCACTTTGTTATAATACCACTAACAGTTGACTGTGGAATATTTAGAAGGGAGGAAATTTTGCAACTAGACTTGTTACACGAGGGCATCCTATAACTGTACCAGGCTGGAATTCACTGAACTCCTGAGAGCGACCCATTCTTTCACAAATGTTTGTAGAAGCAGTCTGCATGCCTAGGTGCTTGGTTTATACACCTGTGGCCATGGAAGTGACTGGAACACCCGAATTCAATGATTTGGATGGATGAGTGAATGCCTTTGGCAATATAGTGTATAACTGTTTGTGCTGAGTTGATGTAGGATTTACTGCTTAATAAGAGAATTCAAACAATGCAAGTCTTACTTTTTATTTGAGCTATTTATTGGGCTTTTTCTTTTCTCTGAATTAGGTAATGCCATGGTGTTTAAACCATCACCAGTGACGCCTGTGACAGCAGTCATGCTGGCAGAGATCTATGCCAAGGCCGGCGTTCCAGAGGGGCTTTTCAATGTGGTGCAGGGTGGTCAGGAGACGGGCAGCATCCTGTGTCATCATCCTGATGTCGCTAAGGTGTCCTTCACTGGGAGTGTGCCCACAGGACAGAAAGTGCGTGGCGTTTTATACTTCTCATGTTTAGGAAATTTAACAGTCAACCACTGGGATTTGTAAATATCACGGTAAAGATGCCAACATCTGCCTCATATATCCTAAAAACTGAATGTCCTTCTATGTGCTTTTGTCCCACAGATAATGGCGATGGCATCTAAAGGGATCAAACCAGTGACTTTGGAGCTTGGAGGAAAATCACCACTGCTCATATTTGAGGACAGTGATCTAGAGAACGCTGTAAAGGGAGCTCTCATGGCCAACTTCCTGTCTCAAGGCCAGGTAGTGTGTCTTTTTTGGGTAATAACCTTGTACTTGTACCTTGTCACTTTATGGTTAATGGAACGTAAAAATCGCTTCACCTTGTGTCTCGTTCACACTGAAGCCTGTTACTCGACAGTTTTGTATATCTGTATCACAGGTATGCAACAATGGCACGAGGGTCTTTGTTCAGAAGACTATTCTGCCTGAGTTTGTGGAGGAGGTGGTGAAGAGGACCCGAGCCATTGAAATAGGAGACCCTCTTTTAGAGAGCACCAGAATGGGGCCACTGGTAAACCGGCCACATCTAGATAAAGTCCTGTCTTTTGTTGATCAAGCAAAAAAAGAGGTAAGACTTGTTCAAATAATTTTGTTTACTTTGTCAGCTGTACACCAGTCGGTTTATGTGCAGCAGTTTCAGTCTGGATTGCACTGTTACTAGGGCGCTACAGTGTTGTGTGGGGGTGAACCTTATGTCCCATCTGATCCCAAGCTCAAAGGCGGATACTACATGACCCCATGTGTATTAGGTAAACCTTCTATAAGCTATATATAAAAAAATTTCACATTTTGTTATGGTGTTGCAAACAATTTCCCCCTGCTCAATCTGGCTGCAACACTACAACATTTCTAAAGTCTGTGAGAGTTTGATCCTTCTGTTTTACCCCTTCACAGGTAACTGCACAGATGAGATGACCTGCGTGAAGGAGGAGATCTTTGGTCCAGTCATGTCTGTGTTGCCTTTTGAGACAGAAGAGGAGGTGCTGCAGAGAGCTAATGACACCACACTGGGTCTGGCTGGAGGTGTTTTCACCAGGTTGGTTTCCTTCATGGGCAAATCCACTAGACAGCAAATGTTTTTAAGCCATGGTTGACTTATACTTGTTTGGAGAATCCACATTTAAAGCAACAAACTAAAACAAGCGGTTGAAGTAAAATATGACAAATAATAGGGATAGGAATGCCTACCTGGCAGCAGATTATAGCTGAATCATTCCCAGTATTACTGTGAATTTGTCCCAATATATTACTTTCCATATTTTTTAGGAACAAACACACAAGACTAGAAAGGCTTGGGGAGAGTCCATCCTTTGAAAAGGCTAAACCCTAATTTGCAACCTTAAACAAAGGCATCTACACCCAGTGGCTCCTTCCTTTCCCATGATCCAGCTTTCTGGCAAGTTTCATGTAGTTTGTCTGGTTGTCTTTGAGGTACCTTGCTGACAAATGATCACAAATGCCAGCCTCAGATCTCAGGATTGCAGGGGGTGGCAGCGGCTGGAGCCTATCCCAGCTGCCATAGGGCAATAAGCAGGGTACACTGAACAGGTTAGCAGTCTGTCGCAGGGCCTGGGATAGGAATTTATTTTTATTATTTTTAAAGCTTGCTCTTATGTGTTCTGTAGGGATGTGATGCGAGCCCATCGAGTGGTTGAACATCTCAAGGCTGGTTTCTGCTCCATCAACAACTACAACGTCATTCCTGTGGAGGTGCCTTTTGGAGGCTTCAAAATGTCAGGTACGGTCTTGTCACTGGCAAATTATTACTTTCATTTATTATTATTCAGACTCATTAATCTCACCTTTACCATGTTTGAAGTAATTAGTTATTTAAACTCCTAAGACCCTGCATCCACATATGGAGACATTACATTTTGGCTTTGCTGCACCTTATACTTCATTCTGCTCAATAGTGTTTTATACTTTGTTAAGCCATGTTTACTTTGTTGTGTTATGCTGTAAAATAAACCCATAGTCCTCTTTTTTTTTCTTTTTTCTTTTTTAAAATACAAAAGTATGTAACAAAATAACAAAAAATAAACGCTGACAAAATAGGAAGCTTAGTTTATATACATAGGTTTATATTCAGGTCCATCTGCATTGCAACCTCTCAGGAGGTTAAATAACGCAGATCAGTTTTATCCCCAGAAAATTATAGCATTAGACATCTACAGTAAGTCAAGTGGACATAGATTTGTGACCCTTGCGTTCCCCAGGCATAGGGCGGGAGAACGGCCAGGTGACAATCGAACATTACTCCCAGCTGAAGACTGTGTTTGTGGAGATGGGAGATGTAGACAGCCTCTTCTAGACCATCCAACCAGAGGAAGCCAGAGGTGTTCACCGAAACAGAATCTGGATCTGTCCCATCACTCAGGAAAAAACCTTCAGCTGTTTTTTTCTCAAAGTAAAGACAAACAATCTTTGACCATCCAAGTGTTTTGCTAATTTGCAGGCAAATATAACACATTGTAAGCACTAAAAAATGCTTTCTGAGCCAATACAATCTAATGAAAGGTTTTAGCTTTGTGATATTACTAAACCTCAACTGAGGTCAACTGCTTGAGTGCGAGTTTCATATTATGATTCATGCTTCTTCTTTTTTTTTACCTTTTTTTTTGCCATTTATGTAAATGAGACCATTCTAAATGTATTTTATATGCACAACAAAACAAAATGCTTACAATCAAGCTTTATTTCATTAACTGCACACTTGAAGCCATTTTGTCCACTTAAACAACAACTTAAGCACTTTTACATCGATAATGACTGTTTCATACAGTGTCGTGTAAAATAAGATTACAACCGCAACATGCGGCCTTCTGGGCAGAGTGACTTATCAAAGGAACCTGTCTAACACATTTGGTAATAACATTAATTGTAAAATAAAATGAGGTGGTTCACGTGTCTTTTGCATTCGTCTTGTTGGCTAGATTCTTCTTTTCTTTCTTGCTAGATTTCTGGTAGCTGCATTCCTCTACAATAGACAAAAAGCAGGCACTGGGCAAATTCGTGAGAAGCTCTAATGTGTTATGATTTCTTAGATTTCTCTACCATTTAGTGCCACTGTACCTTTGCCACGTGCCTTGTAGATTTCTTAAACTGTGCAGACTCTATTTAGAGGAAAGTGAGCAGTGTGAGCCTTTTGTTTAAAATTGTTTTTTGTTTGTTTGAACAGCAGCAGCACATCCAGGGGTAGGCCACATGAGAAACTGGGACTGTTGTGGAGGGCTGCACCAGTAAGCTGAACTCAGTTCTGTTCAACGTTGATTTTATATACCCTCCACAACAACCCCTTGGGAAAATGAAGTGCCCACCCCTGAGAGACTCACCATCTTCAGAAGGTAGATCCTCTCCCTCATATATTTTCTTGGGAGGATCCTGCAACCAAATGTTTGGGGATTGTGTGACTGTTGTGGTTGCAAACAGGAATAAGCCAACTTTGGTACCTTATAACAATAAAGTGTGACTATTATAAAGATATCATCCAGTACTTAAACAGTGTTCTTTCTGTACCCACCTTCTCAATTTCCTTCTGTGGAGAAACCTGCTTAGTCTCGCTTATATGGTTTCCTTTCTGAAGTTTTTCCACCCGACCTTGTTCTGCTGACACAGCTACTTTCAAGACGTGAAAGGGCGACTCCACCTCACCCACCTTGAAGTGCACGGCCACACCTTGAAACCACAGATTGTCACATTCCCCCTCCTTGAAACCGGGTGGCTGGTAGTCAGTGGGAGTGACTTTGGAAGAGGAGCACAGTATATTTTTAGTTTTCATTATCAATATTCTTACGCTGAGACATTAAAGGTAATATATCCTACTGTCGTCATAGTAGTAGAGCTTCATGGTGAGGTAGACGTTGTTGGGGAGGGCATCCAGGTTCTGCATGAGCAGAAAGAGCTTCCTTATAAGAAGCACTGAGGCCTTCTTGGTGTCCTCCAGGGTCATTTTCATCTCTAGACCGTTGTTCCTGTGGTTGCATAAAGGTTATATCACCATCAACCAGTCAGCTGGGTAGGACTCAGTCTGTGTGGCACACTTAAATTTATTCCAACCTGAGTACGTCCATCTCTGGTCCCTTTGCAGTGTATCTGAATTTGAAATGGTAGGACTCGATAATGCACTGAAAAATAAGAAAATTGTTTGTACATTTTCTTAAAGCTGATCAGGCCACATGCTGCTGTTATGACTGTAATTTGAATGTTCATAATTTAACAGAACTTACATTGGGTTCATCAGGATTGGTGTAGACCTAGATTGTAACAATCACACATTTTAGGCACTGCAAGCAACTTTTTCTATGTGACCAGTACATTAACTCTTACATATTTCTATGCAAACTTAATTCTCTTACCCCAATGAACACAATCTGGAGCTGTCCAGAGAGCAACATATAACAATAACAAAAGCAGCAACAGTATTAGTGACAGGGCACATTAATTATTACATATTTCAAGTGTTAAGGAGTCAACTTACATATTGCTTCTCTAATGCATCAAAGCAGCCCATAATCCTGAACAAAACAAATTAGGACAGTTATAAATATTACTCTAATGATTCTGTACAGTTTCTTAGCAGAAAAGCAAAGATTTTTTTTGTTGTTTTTTTTTTTTTACCATTTTACAACTTTGGCAGCACCAGGAGTGTTGCAGTTTTCACGCAAAACTTTGATGCACAAATCTGCCAAAACAACAAAAGGAATAGGATTGGACTACGACATGGTGACTGTGGAGGCCATATGAGTACAGTAACTCGTTGTCATGTTCAAGTTTGAGCTAATCTGAGTTTTATGGCATGGCATGTTATTTTGGACACCGTCAGCAACAATACTAAAGTGTGCAGGGAAGCTATCCCTCACACCATTACACAGCAGCCTGGCAGAATCATGTTGTTTAAGCTAAATTATTACCCTACCATCTGAAATTGAGACTCGTCAGACCAGACGTCTTAAGTTGACCAGTTGTACTGTACCCTATGAAATGACCAGTGAGTGTACATTTTTTTCAGTGATTATTGATTTTTTTTTTTTAACTCCTAGCATGTGTCCTATGCAACAAATTCTCTGAAGTTCACAAATGAAACAGGTCAGTTGTGTTCACCTTCCAGATATCTGGACCTGTAGGCATCCTCTGGGAAAATCCCCCTGAGATAGGTGATGGAGGAGACTGCCACGGCCATCATCCTTTTGACAAAGACCAAAGACTCTTGCCTGGTTTTCAAGTCGTTCGGAAACAATCCTGTCCACTTAAAAAAATAAAAATAAAAATACAAAATTTAAAAAAAACGTGTCCACTGTTATAGTCCCTTTAACTTGTAACTGCATGGCCACAGGATGTCGCCATTGGCTGCTTGAAATCTCTTCCAGCACAGGTCTTAGAAACTTAGAAATACACAAAGTGAGTAAATAATGTCTAAAATACGGCCTTTTTTTGTGTGGTGTATTCAAACCTCAGCGGTTTCCTCCTTAGTCTTCTTCATGCACATTTTCCCACCTGCCATTTTTCTTCCTTCCTTTTGCGGAAGTTAGCTAGCTAGTACTACTAATGAATAAACGAGCTAGTGAGAAGAACAAACACAAAGGCTATATCACAGCTGTGCCTAATGTCGCTAAATTGATCCTAATGGCACTTTCCTGACAAAGCGCTTATTTTGTTCTGTTTTTTTAGTCAATAAGGTCCAGGGAGCCTGCTTACACCGTTAGCGGGTAACAGAGCAGTTATTAAGTTATTAGCCGGCACCAGGCAGCTGTGACGTTTTTTCCCGCCCAAATATTCATCAAATATTCATAAACTGAGCTAACTTTAATTTTTTCCTGTTAAACCACAACACATAATACATTAAGAAGATGTTGACACCCCATTATGGTACTTTTAATTTGCCACTTTTACATTAATCAGGGTTATTTTGGTGTAAAAATAATAGATATAATTATAAATTATATAATTAATGTTTATTATTTTGCTGGCATTTCTAAATGATAACTAACACGCAATAATTAAATAATTATATAAATAATATAATTAATGATTATTAATTATTTAGACAAGTAAATCAAGTAAAACGGAATGGGTATGAGAGAAGCCCAATCAATCCTGTAACACTTAACCTGAATATATGAAAAATGTCTGCTGTGAGGTGTTCAGTCTGCTGAAACAGTAAATTAAATTCCCTAATATCTAAAACTAGCATTTTCAGTTATTTAAACTGATAATTTGTGTTAAATGTGAGGGAACTGTGTTGTAGTCAAACAACTGCTGTGTTTTTAATGTAGTGTGACACAGAGATATATGAAAACTGCCAACCAAGCAAAAAAGACAACTGTTTCTTTTAAAGCTTTTTTAAAGCTTTATTAAAGATCTTCACATATGGACAAAATTCAGTATCGACCTCTTTTTGTTCGTTTAACTATGTGTTATAACTGTTCACTGAGGTAACAGATGCAGTGAATATGAAGGAATCATAAGACTTTCATGTGCTATTGTGTAACTTTGACTGTATCTAAGTAAATGTACATCAATATAAAATATCCACCATGTGCTTCTCTGAACAATACTATAAAAAAAGTTGTGTAAACATGAAGTAAATACGTTAGTTTAAGTCTATGGTTTTTTTGTACTCTCCAGGTAATTGAAAAAATGGTTTGTTCACTTAAGAAAAAAAAATACAGAATAGGCAGATGAATTTCTACTTCAGTGAAATGTTTGGTCCTTTTGTATCCAACGTTAATGGGGAATGACACGAGAGAACAAAGAGGCATTCAGCTCTGTCATACAGTGAATACAGCATACATAACTACAGTGTTTTTACACAATTATATACGCTAGTCTAAGTGCACTATTCGCTCTACACACAACAAAACACAAACAGCACGCTGATCAAAAAACTGTCTCCCTCGTCCACAGGCACAATGGCTTCTGTAAATATTGTTCCAAATGTAATCACTAAATGAAATCTCCTACAGCAGACAGCAGACTCTGGCCTTGGGCTTATTACTGCTTGGAGAAGAAATCTTTGCTCTTCTGGACGTCCGGTTTGATGGTGTCACTTCCAGGTTTCCAGCCGGCTGGGCACACTGAAAAGATAAGATAATGAGTCCTGGCCGGTAGTTGAAATGAAAATGTGCCAAAATGACACACATATTACACCTTAAAAATAAACCAACACTGCTTCGGGTGCAAAACAGGCAACAACACCAGAAGTCTGGTTGATTTGTAAAATGTCTGTGACTGATCATGAAGCATTTACTGCAGTCTAATAAAATTTCTCAACTGAATCTCAGTGCTGATAAGAGTACAAACCTTTGAACTAAAATAAGCCTCTATGGTCTTTGCACGCTCTGCCACACATTATGTCTGCACAGCCGTGAGCTGTTTTACATTCGAATGTTGTAATTTGGTTAAAAGTACAATTTCATTGCACAAGTCCCAGTGTGCAGAAATTAACTTACCTTCTCCGTGCTTATCTGTGAACTGAAAGGCTTGGACCAAACGCAAGGTCTCATCAACAGAGCGTCCAACTGGGAGGTCGTTTATGGTGATCTGTCTCAGGATGCCCTTGTCGTCAATGATGAACAGACCCCTGGAATGAGAGAAATATCAGTTCAGAGGTTTGCTACAAAAAAATGTTAAGGCCAGCCCGTTTAGGAATCATACTCCACATTATTCGACTCACCTGTAGGCGATACCCTCATCCTCTTTCAGGACCCCGTAATCTTTGGAGATGATGCGCCGTGTGTCAGATACCAGGGGGATGTTCATGGTACCCAGGCCACCCTGCTTACGTGGCGTATTGACCCTTTAAGGTTACCAAGAGAAAGTATGAGGATTTACTAAAACTTAATGAGCACAGTTGCTACGGATGTATTAGATATAAAGCTTTTTAAATACCAAGCAAAATGGGAGAAGTGTGAGTCCACTGAGGCGGCGATGACCTCACATCCAATCTTCCTGAATTCATTGGCAGCATCGCTGAAAGCGATGATCTCAGTCGGACAAACAAAGGTGAAATCCAGCGGATAGAAGAAAAAGACGACGTACTTTCCTGTACCAAAGCATTAAAAAGAAATAAATAAAATACCAGTGAATGCGTCGCCTTAACTAATTATCATCTTTTGTAGTGTAAATTAACTTCTGCTGAATATGCTGCCGGATCACAAAACAATGAATCGCAGAGAGGAGCATCATCAAAGTACATCAACAGAAGGTGAGATGCGGGTTGTCCTTTACCTCTGTAGTCTGACAGCTTCAGATCGTGGAACTGTCCGTCTGGCATCACTGCTTTGGCTGTGAAATCAGGGGCCGGCTTTCCAATTTGTGCATTGCCTGCAGACATCTTTAACCTGATTGGACTGCAGAAGAAGAAAGCAGTTGGTGTGTTACACTGCACTGTTTGTGTGTGCATAAGGTCTACTTCATTTGGAGGATAAGGAAATGCACCTATAATGTTGAACACTGACCAACAAAAGCAGTTTATTCAACCAGTTCCGCTTAAATACACATGACTTAAGAGGTGCTTCTAAACAATGAATGCACTCTATGACTGAAAATGAAACCTGATAGCTTCAGGAAGTAGCTCAAACTGTAGAAAACATGAGTGATGATGTCGTGAGCTTATAACACAGAAAATATTCAATGAGGTAAAATAAATACTCAGAAAAATAACTGGCAATAGATGAAAATAGTCATTCAAGCTATAACACTAAAAGCTGTTGTTTTTCTTTATCTAATGTGACAGTAAAAAGAGACCAAACACATGTTGTCCAACATGTGTCAGCAGTAAAGCTTAGAAACTTCACAGATGCTAGTGATGAGTTAAAAATGATGTTGCCACACAGGTTTTTCCCACAGAGTGAGTCTAACTGTGTGGTTTCTACAGCTGTCTGCATGAAAGAGAGTGGTGTTTTCACAGTCAACAGTTTTCTTCTTCTTCTTTCAGCTGCTTCCCTTTGGGGTTGCCCACTATCCTTCCTCTGCACATGTCCAAACCATCTCAGCCTTGCCTCTCTGCAAACTGCTGTCCTCTGATTTCTAATCATCAGTGTATTTATCAAATATACTGCTGGAAACGTATATAAGACTATAATTTTTCCTTTTAATACTGTGAAATAAAATTGTAATAATCAATGACTGGTAGTTAAACGTTAAGCAAACAAAGCTGCAAGAAGCATTCACTGGACGAATATTATCGATAGAAAATAATGGTACACAAACTTGTAAATCACCTCAAAACTGAACACAAATACAAACTGCTGACCTATAGGCTGTATCGCTGTGTAATGTATAATTAAGGCACATGGCAGCTTCTCATTAGGCGCAACAACACAAAACCACGAAGCGCTTCCTCTCTCTCGGCTCACAGGTGTTTCCGGCTGTGAGCAGCTACACCTATTTTCTTTCGCCATTTAAACTCCATCTTCAGGAATCACACCACTCGAGTTCACGCGTCAGGGTGAAGTTAGGAAGTGCGTTTGGCGTGTAGCAAAAACCTCACACTTTTCCCAGAGTTCAGAATAAACCACGAACAAGCTATTTATTTAAGTCGGTGAAAATGAAGCAGACTATCGACTAACCATCCTTTTCTCCAAGTTTCATAAAGTTTAAAAAAAAAAAAAGCAAACGTTTGTTTTTCAAATGTGGGGTAACCCACTTGTTGCGCAGTAATTTCAGCTACTACAGCTACACAGCTGTGACAACTCCATTAGCTGAATGTCTAATGACGACAACATATGTATTTGTACAGCGAAAACTATAAAGAAAACAATTACATTTGCGTTGGTGACACATACCTGACTTTTTCACAGCACACAGATACGGCGAGGGAGTGGAAGAGATGACAGACTCGGGCTGGGAGATTTATACGACTCACGTCTCGCGATAACTGCTCAGAACGTGAACTCGGCCCACTTCAGTCCCCCATAGTCTGAAGCTTGTCCTGACACAGGATGACTCTGCAGTTTTCCTCGTGTCCTTTCTGGGAATGCTCACGCTTTTGTAATACCCCGAGGAGGAAGTGAAAATGAATTAGTCTCAAGATTTTACTCTTAACGTTATAGTTCGTATATAATCTTAGACATACTAGTCTGACCTCTATGTTTGAACTACCCTCATTCACTGTAATGCACTGACTTATTCACGTAAATCTAAAAATGAACAGGTTTCTAATGGCTGGCTATTCCCTGATACAGGCGTCTCCAGGGTCATGAGGTTCGACCCTCTTTCAGGATGCTCTTCCAATCCACTGTCATCATGAATAAGCAGTAAAAAATAGCATCATGCTACTGCGTCAGCCTCTTTTTGGATTACCACTGATTTTGCAAAACAACTTACCAGTTCAGGAAACTAGTGACATTCAGCCAGCATTTGTTCTCATGTTTTTCATGCAATAAGGACAAAGTTCCTCTTTTTCTAACAAATTCAGTATGCCTGTTTTATACTGATTACGATGAATCTGTTCATGCTATAGGGTTCAACAACAAATTTTCTAAAAGCACCATAACGTGTGTTAGTAGCACTTTCTTGACTTCTTGACTTGCCTTTAAAGTATTGTTGCAACATCTTGCACTTATCCAGTGGGCTTCAGAAAAATTTCTCTCATGTTTCCTTATCACTCCCACTAGATTTACTTACGACTAGACTGCCAGTAATTTCTGTAGTCTCATGAGCAGGAAGTTGTTACATTTTACTTACACCAATCAAGCACAACATTGTAACCACTGAGAGGTGACGTGAATAACACTGATTATGTCAGCCAGTTACCAGAACTACTAAAAGTAAACTAAACGAAGTTCAGAGAGCATTTGAAGTATACTACAGGAAACTGTACTCTAAAAAGACAGGGGGCAGCATAGTAGAGATAGATACTTTTCTGAACACTTTGGAATTACCAGTGCTAAGCGAAGAACAGAATAAGACAATGATGGAAGACATAACAGAAATTGAGTTAAAAATAGCAATAAGAAAGCTCAAATTAAACAAATCACCAGGATCAGATGCTATAAGGCAGAATGGTATAAGGAGCTAAAAGAGGAGCTAATTCCAGTGATGCTTCCTACATTGAATTGGGTCTTAAAGAAGGCGAGAAACACCACCCAGCTGGAAAGAAGCAATAATCTCAGTAATCCCAAAAGAAGATAAAGATAAATTAGAATGCGGATCATATAGACCAATATCAGTTCTGAACATAGATTATAGATTATTTACCAGTATTATGGCCAGGAGACTGGAAAAGTGTCTACCTAATTTGATACACGATGATCAGAGAGGCTTCATTAGAGAGCGGCAAACACAAGATAACATAAGACGGACACTACAAATTATTACTCATATCAAAGAGAACAAATTAACAGCAATGATGATTAGTGTGGATGCAGAGAAGGCATTTGATTCAGTAAATTGGAGCTTTCTTTACCGAGTTCTTGGTAGATTTGGTCTGCATGAAAAAATAATCAAAACAATACAGGCATTATATAAGGAACCTACAGCTAGGGTTAAAGTCAATGGTAGCCTATCAAACAGTTTTTGTTGGAAAGAGGAACAAGGCAAGGTTGTGCGTGCTCACCACTATTATTTTGCATTATATATGGAACCTTTTGCTCAATATATAAGACAAAACAAAAACATAAAAGGTATAAATATACATGGGAAAGAACATAAATTAGCTTGTTATGCAGATGATATTTTAATCTTTCTGAGCCAACCAACA
>JAMQGT020013361.1:0-67324 GCA_024447675.2 Pterophyllum scalare
GTGTGATTCCAAATCCAGGCCTCCATTGGTTAATCAATTTGATTTCCATTGATGACTTTTGTGTGATTTTGTTGTCAGCACATTCAACTTTGTACAGAACAAAGTATTTAATGAGAATATTTCATTCATTCAGATCTAGGATGTGTTATTTGAGTGTTCCCTTTATTTTTTTGAGCAGTGTATATTATAGATTAAAGGGGTGAAACAATTCTGAAGTAGAGACAGGAAATTGTGATACAAACGTGCACAACGTCCTGTCCCATGATACCAATGTGGAGCTGCCTGGTTAAAGAATGCTAGTTTGGTGGAAGCTGTTTGGAGATGTGGAGGTAGTGGGTAAACTGGAAATACATCCACTTTATTTTTTGTTCATGATCCAATCAAGTGACCAGGCCTGTGGTAAAAAGAATTTCTGTTTTTTGTTATTCATTCCCTCTAAACAAAAGCTAAAGTGTGGTTTTGGAAAATTATTACACCCCTTGTAGGCTGAATATATTCTACTTACACTGATATTGTTATCTGGAGCCCAGTGAATACTCTGTTGATGCACATGGAAACACACAAACATTGATGAAGATAAACAACATGATAATCTGGCACACTATAAAAACATAAACACTAAGTTATTGCACTGATTAGTATCACTTACCTGTGGAACACAGTAATCTCCATGAAAGAAGTGTGGAAATGAATCAATCTTCATCAGTGCTTCGTCAATTATAATCCTCCACTTGTCCGACTTTTTGGGGTCTCTGATCATTAAAACAGAAAAAGTTAAAAGATTAAAAACAATAATCCAAAGGTCTACAGAAATGATGTTTTAAAAAAGGACAAAAATTTAGGTTAATTATGAAGATTTTCTCCAAGCTTCAGATACTGACAATCACACAAACGAGTGAAAGGATTAAACCCTCCTACAGTTTTGAATACACATTATTGTGTGTAATAAATATAACAATGTTTAGACTGTAGGTCAGACAAAAAACAAAACACACTGATGATGACAGTTCGAAAGTTAAGAGAAGGCAGCATTTATACTGTTTTATACCATTTTACAGATGTCTCAATAAATTATCACTTTGAAGCCTCTTCAGTGCTTGAATTGCATATTCAATCTATTTCCAAGAGAAAGCCTCTGATTAACTAGAAAGTCCTGAGGAACCTCTGATTAGGTCTGAAAACTGGTTGGACATTTAGCAAGCTGTAATTACTTTGATTGTGGACAGAACTCTGTTCTGGTGAAATAAAACCACCTTGTGTCCTCTCGCCCTTTTTAATCCTACGTTTTCCTTCTAAACTTCTAACTCTGTGAGCACAAAAAAAAAATTGTTTCAGCTAATAAAAAATAAAATAAAATCAAGCTTGAAAGCAGGAAGAAGGCTATGTGTTAAGAATTCAGAGTTCAGCTTTCTGATCCTAAAAGAAGCAATATGGATTTCTTTCTCAAACTATCCTGTCACTATAAACATAAATTGGCACAATGGATTATAATTAATTCAATCTGTGACCTCTGGAAACTGTTTAGACACTTAGGGCCCCATCAGACCCTGATTTCCAGCAAAATTTAAGGCGGGAATGTTTCAAACTCAGCAGATATGCAACAAGAAATTTGCCGATTCAGTGAGTTAAGGAACAATGAGAACAGGAGGAGGAAGTTGGTTCTGATTCTGAAGCCGTTTCAGAGCAAAATAAGGACTTTAATGCTGCTAATATTGACCAGCATCTGATTTTTGAATCTCACATCTCTAAGATCATCCAGTCTTGTTTCCTTCATTTAAGAAACACTGCAAAATTAAACCTTTAATGACACCCAATTGTGCAGAACCTTAAGTACACACTTTAATTTTCTCCCATCTCGGTTACTGTAACTTACTTTTACTTACATTGCTCAGGCCTCCCCAGCCTCTCTTCAGTTAGTCCAGAACACAGCAGCATTCTTGCTGCCCTTCACTGGCTTCCAGAAAAATTCAAATTCATTTTAAGATTTTATTAATAACACATAAAGCCCTACATGGCCTGGCTCCTGCCTAAACAGCAGATCTGCTGACACCTTATTCCAGCCGTCGACCTCTCAGATCATCTGAACAGGGTCTTTTAAATGTTAAAAGTTCTTATTTTAAAACCAGACAAGATAACACTTATGATATTGTACCTCCTAAACTTTGAGACAGCCTTCCTCAGCCTATCAGGTTGGCTGAATCAGCGTTTCATTTAAAATTGTTGCTCAAAATGGGGCAGCATGGTGGTTAGCACTGTTGCCTCACAACTAGAAGGTCTGGGTTTGAAGCCCCCTTGGCCAGGACTTTCTGTGTGGTGTTTGCGTGGGGTTTTCTCTTTGATTCTCCGGTTTCCTCCCACAGTCCACTTGGTGATTCTAAATTGCCCATAGGTGAGAATGGTTGTCTGTGTTATGCCCTGCCTCTCGCCCTATGACAGCTGGGATAGGCTCCAGCCCCCCACCCCCCTCCACGACCCTGAACAGGATAAGTGGATGGATGGACTGCTCAAAACTCATTTTTATAGGTTAGCTTTTCCTTAATCGTTTGCCCATTATTTTTAGCTCTTGTTCATCTAATTTGTGTATGCAAAAATTAATGTAAGACTGCATGGTTTGCCTGTGTGATTAATTAAAGGTGTCATTACTGATTTAATGAGTTGGCTCCATAGTGTAGTGGTTCACACATTAGACAAAACAAGTAAATGTTCCCCAGTTCTGAATACACAAATCCTTCGGGGGTTGTGTCAGCAAGGCAATCTGGTGTAAAAATATGCCAGATCAAATGTACGGAGCTACCCACTGTGGCAACCTCTTGTGAATAAGGGATCAGCTGAAAGTAACTTTTTTTTTTTAATTTCTGATTTCAGGAAAGAGGGCTGGGACAGTAGAAAGCCTCTTCGCAGTCACATACCCAGAGGGCTGCTGTTCTGTCTGGCTGGGTTCTTTGCTCTGGACGCTGTCCTCTGCTGCAGGGAGAGCGGATGTTGCAGATGAAGCTGAATCTTTCTCTGAGGCTTTAGCACCAGGTTGCTGCACTCATAATACAAAGAAACAACACATAAAAAATAAATACAAATGGTCAGAAGCTTTTGGAAAGCTTCATTTGAGCTAAACAAAACTGCTTAAATAGATCATCTTAATAGTTCATTGTCCAGTTCATCTCACCTTGTGTCTTTTACGTCTTGGATTGATGGAAGCCTATATTCAAGGAGACAGTAACAACAGCTGTATTAAATACCTTAATTTTTAAAGACGCCGCTTGGCTTGAAAGGTTTACACAGAGAAACTGGGAGCAGTCTTCTAACACAGCTCAAAAGGTGCAGCAAATGTTTCAATTCTAAACGATGATGAAGATTATCTATGAGAAACACAAACCTTCTTTTTCTGTGTGTTGGCGGTCGGTGTAAATATGGTGGGAATTGCATCTTCCCGAAGTGTCACACTTTTGCCCGTTCTGTCAATGTACTGCTCCTCAAAGTGATTGCTGCACAGAACAGAGAAGCGAGTTGGTGTCCAGTCCTTCCACTTCATGTTAAGAAGCCATTTTTTAAGTTTTCGAGGATTGTACAGGGGAAACCTGTATGAACACATGAAAAAAGACTATTTTTTTCCTCCGTAAACGCAACACAGAAGAGTGGGGTTTTTTTTGTTTTTGTTTATTTGTTTTAAATAAGAGCATGTTATTAAATGTTAATTATGTTGCTTGAAGAGGTACACTAGAGACATAGAGGTCAGGCGAATAAACCAGATGTTCTCCATAGAACCATCCAATGTGTACTTTCAGTGGCAGGGAACAATATGAGAACAGCACTGCCCACCAAAGCTGGAGATGGAGAAATACTGGAA
This sequence comes from Pterophyllum scalare, assembly GCA_024447675.2. Lineage (NCBI taxonomy): Eukaryota > Metazoa > Chordata > Actinopteri > Cichliformes > Cichlidae > Pterophyllum > Pterophyllum scalare. The sequence continues at coordinate 3,845 of JAMQGT020013361.1, forward strand.
GAGTATATGGGAGAAGGATGCAACACACAACACCAATGTTCAGTGGCTAGTCGATCTAAGAGCAGACCACAGCAACCTCCCTGAACAGGCTCCATTACAGTGGCAGACGTAAAGGAAAGAGTCTTACATAGGAAGAATTGGACAGCACCAGGCCCTGACATGATTCACACCTACTGGCTAAAGAAGTTGACTGCACTCTACGAGCCCCTGGCAGAACAAATGAACCAGCTGCTAATGGCTAAGACACACCTGGAATGGCTGACCAAAAGCCGGATGGTCCTGATTCCCAAGGATCTCCAACAACAGCCCAATAACCTGCCTCAGCACAACACGGAAACTCCTGTCAGGATCATAGCAGCTAAAATGAATAGGTACATGGCTCAGTGTGGCCCAGAAAGGAATTGGCAGAGATACCAGAGGAGCAAGAAACCAGCCACTGGTAGATAGAGCAGTCACTCAAGGCTGTAAGACCAGACTGACCAACCTGAGCACCACCTGGATTGAATGCCTAGAACAGTACAAGATCAACAGGACCCTAAGAGCCTTTATCCAAGCCTTCATCAGTAACACCCTGCCTGCACACTCTTCCTCACCTCTCTTGTACAATGTCTGTTGCTTTGGAATGGTTGACCCCAAGTATTTAAACTCACCTACCTTCACTACCTCTGCTCCTTGCAGCTTCAGTGTTACACCTGCCTTCCTCCCATCCACACACATTTTGTGTTTTGCTTCTACAGACTTTCAATACTTTTCTCTGAAGAGCATACCTCCACCTCTCCATGCTCTCTTCCACCTGCTCCCTGCTCTCACTACAGATCACAATGTCATGTTCGAACATCATAATCCACAGACTCCTGCCTGACCTCATCTGACAATCCATCACCGCTGCAAATAAGAAAGGGCTCAAAGTCGATCTCTGATGTAATCACTCCTACAGAACAGCTCACCAGTGGTTCTCAAATGATGTGACTTGGAATTAAGTGCAAACAAAACATTATCAAGGAAACTGCATAAAAAGTACTGAATGAAATAAAAATTTACTCTATGAGTACACGGCAAAGGTCAGGGCAGATGAATCAAATGATAACATTTGTGAACGATAAAACGGATCATTTTCTCCTGTGGAACAAACTAAAAGTAACTAAAATTGTAGATGTAGTGCAACGTCAAAATGTGCAATAATTACACTGAGGCCATTTTCTGCAGATATGAATCCAGATGTGACTTGAAAGTTTGATTTGCTTTTGTCGCAAAACGCTTAAAAATACTCTCCTCTTGCACTTCTGTAAGTGGGTATTTAACTGTTTAAAACTTTAACGCCTCGTTTGTTGGTGCTGTGACTGAAACAGCCTGCTTAATGAGCTGTGTGCACATCTGTCTCCGTAACTTCAACAGCTGCACTCCCGTGTATACAGAAAGAAACCTAATAACATGAGCTTAAAACTTTGAGAAAAGCTGGAAAACCTGACTCTGAACACTGACACTAGCCTACTTCTATAAGTCACTGTTACTTCAGATGTGCTCCTAGCTGTTTGCTAGTTTAGTTTAAGCAAAAATCAGCACTAACTACGAACACTTACTTAAAAAACTTAACGTCTGAGTCGCTCGAGTTGACGCAGTTGTATGCACACTTATATCTCCCCATTTATGATCAAATTTAAGTCAACTTGCGACTACAAACACCGGTTTTGTTGCTAACGCTAAAGTTGTTTGAGACGTCGGTAGGTTATCACCAACTTCTACATCCGGTTGGATTTTTCAAAGTAAAAGCCGCACGCTGGCGTTCCATTTTATTCTTCTCCCGTACAAATATGTTGCTTTATTTGTCATTTTTAATAGTATTTAAGTATAATACATATTAGTCATAAAATGGTGTTTGTAAATACGCCCCTGATATAAAAGATAATTGCCCTTTTTTTTTACCTACACAGTGAAAACAACAGAACGTTTAATTGAAGCATGCATAAATGTGATATTGCTTTGGAATGATTTCCAATTAATATTTCAAGATTTTTTTTTTGTAAACAGAGTGTAGTGTTATTGTTGAGCAACCAGAATTTCTCCAGAAAGCTATATCATTAATTTGCTTATTATCTTGTCCGAATCTTTTTTTTAATTATTTACATTTCTTAAAAGCATAGCCTGCCCTCTGCTTCAGCATTTAAACAATTTAAAACAAATTTTAAACATTACACTAAATGTGACTGAGACAACTAAATTATGTAAAACATTCTACTTTATAATCGGTTTACTCTTGTATAGTGATTTTTTTGTCTCAGAAGATTTTGTAGTTTCACTTGTATTTAAAGCTTCATTTTTTTATTTAGTTATTTTTTTAGTGACAAAAATATAAGAAAAATAAAGCTACAATAAATAGCCTTGTGCCATGTTGGAAAACCTTTATTATTATTTTTATTAGGCTTGTGTTTACACATACTAGCAGCAAATACAAACTTTCACTCATCACTTTACTCGGGAGATGCTACAGGATGTTTCCAACTTGACACATCCGTTTTTCACCGGATGTTGTTGCTGCCTCTTCTTTGTTGTACCTCGATTGGTTAAGAAAGCTTAATACCGCCCCCTTGAACAGGTTTTCTTTGTATCCCGTGTTTTTAAGCAAAAACAGTTTAATAGCATTTTCTCAGTGGTGATTCCTTTTTTCTTTTTTAATAACCTGCCAATAAAATTATATTATTCCTGTAAAATTATAAACTTTTTTCTTTGTGTGGACAGTTGGGAAAAGAATGAATCAAATCAGACATGTTTAAAAACATTTTTTATTTGAAGCTTCTCAGTTGCTTTTTGTTTTCCACTCAACTCTCCACTCATCCCAGTCGATCAGGGTTCGTTTCATGTCCCATCCTGCAGCTTCAGCACCTGAAGGTTATATTTATTTAATTATTTTTCCACTAAAGAAATCAAAGAGAATGCCAAAAGTATTCACTCATCTGCCTTCACACACGTATGAACTTGAGTAACATCCCATTCCTAATCCATAGTGTTTACTGTGATGTCGGCCCACCCATTGCAGCTATAACCACTTCTACTCTTCTGGGAAGGCTTTCCACAAGGTTTAGGAGTGTGTTTATGGGAATTTTTGACAATGCTTCCAGAAGCACCTTTGTGAGCTCCACTATATTTCATCCCAAACTTTCACACAATACAGTCAGACATGTTCCGTTCTCTCTGGCAAACACCAAACCCAGTCATTTTACTTGGCCTCCCATTTCGTGGCTGAGTTGCTGTCAGTCTCATTTGCTTCCACTTTGTTTTAATACCACTAACAGTTGACTGTGGAATATTTAGAGGACTGGGCTTGTTGCACAGGTGGCATCCTATCACAATACCATGCTGGGATTCACTGAGCAGCCCATTCTTTCACAAATGTTTGTAGAAGCAGTCAGCATGCCTGGGTGCTTGGTTTTAAACACCTGTGGCCATGGAAGTGATTGGAACACATGAATTCAATAATTTGGATGGGTGAATGAATACTTTTGGCAATGTAGTGTAGCTTTGCATGTGCTCACCTTTAAATAATGGATTGAAAATTGTATCCATCAGCTTGTGACTCTCGTGCACCATTTCCCAGTGACCTTTTAAGAAGAGAAGAAGAAATTTACAGTGTTCCACATTTAAACTCTGTTTTTAAACATGGAAGAAGGTAAAGACTCACTTTGCTTTTTCGGCGCAGCACTTGCAGCTTCTTTGGAGTTTGACGAGCTCAGCATATTGCTGAGTAGTACAGCCTGGCACACCGCTCTGATTTCATCACTCACTGATGCTTCTGGTCCCAAACAAACACATACACAGCCTGCAACGAAGACGGCAGGGTTAAAAATAACTTATCTGGCTTGTAAAGTGCTCTTCTGTGGAAGAAGATGCATACCATTTCTGACTCCTAACAGGTAAGACATGCTGCTTTCCTTCAAAGCCATATGAAGATCCTCTGGGCTGCAAAAGAAGAAGAGCTATAATGAAATTCTGTTGAGTTGCAGCGCCCTTTGCAGAAGTGTTTTTACTTTCAGCATATAAAAGATGAGTAGCTCACAGCTGGAATATACAAACTGTGGCAGGAGGAGCCTGTCACTGTTTCTGTGTGTGATTTTAAAAAGGTCTGATATCTTGTCGCATTTAATTAAAAGTAGCCCTAAATATAAAAAATGTAGATTATAGCCTCCTTGTGTCATTTTTCACCTGGATACTTTCACTGCTACTTCCCTTTTTACACTTTAAATTACCTCTGTGCAATCTCCTGCAGCCTCACTCCAAGCTTTATTGGTACAGATTGCCCAAAATCTAGAAAAACAGAAGATAATTTGATAGGTTAGCAGAAACTGTTTACTGTTTACTCTGCCAGTGAAATAGCATACACTGAAAGAAAAAAAAAACCTTGTACCAAAGAGAACTGGTTCTTTCTGATTGGCCTCTGGTGGACTCAAGATTTGTCTGTCCTTCAGGTACTGCTGCAGCACGATGGAAAGCCGCGCTTCATTGAAGGTTTCCATGACAACTGAACGCACAGCCTTGTAGTTGGCAAAAAGATGAAGCACGGTGAAGAGGAAGAAGAGGCTGAGAGTGAGTCTGAATGGGGCAGAAAGGGAGGAGATGGAGGTGGGTAACATTAGAGCCATCAAATAGTACTGAAAGAATCTAAAGGAACAGTTCACCCTCATATTTACTATTATCATTTTTATTTTATTACTCTTTTTTTGTTGTTTACTTGCTGTGCAGCCCTTTGGTCAACATCTGTTGTGTTTAAATGTGTGATATCCATAAACTGATTTGACTTAAACTCAAATGCTTGATCCCTCTAGATTGTTTTGTCTGGATTTGAAGATCTCAAAGTGCCAAAAAAATGTTTTGGGGATAAAATGTCCCTTTAAGAGTACGGTTAGTGTTTGAAATATAACAAAACTTACACTGGATTATCAGTGACCAGGGGAATGAGTATCAAACTGAGCAGCAGTCCAGCCAGATTCACTAAAGTCTCCTGAAGGAAAAAAAAAACACAGAAATGTATTATGACAGTTTTAAAGATTTGCCACAAAAGAACTGTTTTTATTTACATGTCACAGGAGGAAGAATAAAGTGTACATAATAAAATTTAACTGCTTCAGTAGCAGGGACCTGAAATGTTGCTAAAGTTATTATTCAAACCTGTGCTTTACCTGCTTTAATTTACTGTGAAAAGTCCTGTTGTGCTTCTTTGTGTATAACAGGATATGCCACATCAAAATACTGTATGTATAATTACCATCCCACTATTATCCACTATGTTTTTATCCAGGTATGTTTAAAATATGAGTAGGAATATGAACAGCATGTACAGAGCATTAAATCACAGCTACCTGACTGCCATCTTTGGCAGAGATGTCAGCCATGTTGTCTCTGCGGGCCTGATGAACAGTGAGAGCCGCTCTGGTCGCACCACCTGCCACTCCAACAATAGACTGGAGAAGACAAACACAAATCCATGATGCTGCCAAGATAAGTCACTCAAAGTAAATTTATATCCAGCAGAGGAAGGTAGCAGTTTTGTATTTTTCCTGTTCTTGGTTTTCTTAACCCCTTATCCACCTCAGGGTCTCGGCAGTGCTGTAGCCGATCACAGCTTTAATTTATGCATTAAACTAAAGACAGTGAATATAGGGATGCTTCAAGTACAGACCTCAGAAAAAAAATAAAATGCACCTTAGATCCACAGCCCACATTTTGGAAATCACTGCCACAGGTATAAAATTGCCCAGTAACAAAAAACAGAAGTTCATGTCTTTTTCTCAGGGCTCGGGCATCTATCTTATATACTGGAATTTCACTTTCATACAACTGGTTTAGCTTTGGGAATAGCCTATTAAATTGTTTTACATTAAAAATGTTTTTATCACAAATAACCTGTTTTGTTTTTTACCTTGAATATCCCTGCAGTGCATACAATCAAGGTGAAGCAAGCAGGAAAGTACGGAGCCAGAATTTCCATGAACATGGCAATGTCGTTGAGGACGTCAGCAAAAAGTCTGATGGGGAATTAAAAGAAAAGAACTCAAATGGTTTCCTGCAGTGAGTGGACTGACTTCAATCTTACAAATTTAGTACATACCTCCATTTCTTAGCCTCAGAGTCCAGCTTACTCCTGGAAAAAAGACAAAAAAAAGTAAAGTTAAACAGAATTTCCATGAGAAGTAAAGCAAATTCTGTGTGTTACTGTGTGTTAGGGCTCTGAAAAAAACTGGCAAATTTATGAGAAAACAACTCAGACATGATAATTTGCCATGTGGCACTTAAGAAAATGCTTGAAAATTTTGAGTTTTATTTTATGCTCCCTTTTCCTCCTTAAGTGGCCACAGTTGTAGAATTTAAGGCATTTGAGTTTGCACACTGGTTTACATCCCCAGATATGAGCCTTACCCTTTCCGCCAGGCAAACAGGATTCTTCCCAACATGCCAGTCCCATCTGCAGGGAAACACATTTCTTTGTTATCCAAACACCAGCGAGGACAAAGCTGTGCAGGGGTAATATAAACGTATTAATAACCTTTTAATAACCAGGTAACAGTGGCTGCAGCTATGGTGGCCTCCTGGTTTCCAACCCCAACACCTCTGAGAGAAGCCTGGGTGGCCAGAGTCCCTGACAGAGAGCTGGAGAAGGCCTGAGCAAGAAGGGAGAGTGTGAATGGAGTGGCTTAACGTGACAGACATGTTATCATCTTTGTTATATTCTCCACTGTACTACCTGTAGCGTATCCCAGAACTGGTACTGCAGGTAATCACCGCTGACGCTCTCTGGATAACCTTGAGGCAGAAACACGCTCTGAAATCAAAAGTTTAAACTTCAGGCTGATGTTTGCAAAGATAAGGTTTATTTGCCACATGCACAGTTATACACACCACAATGCACAGTGAACTGTAATTTGTATAAAGTCAGTGTAACCTGAATGAAGTTCAGTTAAGCCTTACTTTAAAAACTCCAACAAGAGAGTTTCCTCCTGAGTGACCGTCACCCCCGTCTCTCCTCCTCTCCATCACTCCATCTTTTGATACATACTTCCAGGACTCTGCACTACCATATCTCTCTGTAGCCAAAACCGCACCTTTGTCGCTCTCCATTTATCCTCTTTGGAGCGACAGTCGGAGGAATATAAAACCTTTTTAACCAACTGAGCAATTTTGCGGCCTTTGGTCCACAGGAGCGTATTTAATTAAGGTTAACTTTAGGACACAGGTGACGTGTCCTGTTTTGTTTTGATTTGAGAGGTTTCCGGGTTTGTTTCCGCCCTTAGAGTTTCTGGATCTCTCCATTGGTGGATTGGAAATTTAAGGCGGAGCTTCAGCGGAGACATAAAAAAAAACAAACAGAAACACAAATCTTCTTTTTTTTGCCCCAACTTTATTTATTAATCGGGGACCGTACAAAATCAACATATGGTAGCAACAACTAACGTATAATATTTCTGTATATAATAGTTAATAATAAACAGCCCAAAGAAATAGCTGTCCTGTGTAAGGGAAAGAGAAGGAAACGCTAACGGGGTTAGGTATTATAATAATACATTCAAAGCAGTACATTTCTCAGTAGTTTTAAGTGCCTTTTGTTTATCAGTCTTTAATAGTCCGAATATATTGTTTGTCCTCATTAAGAGAAGCAGTAAAGCATTGTTTCCTTCCAGAGTATTGTCTACAATAAATGTGATATATATATATATATATATATATATATATATATATATATATATATATATATAGATAGATAGATAGATAGATAGATAGATAGATAGATAGATAGATAGATAGATAGATAGATAGATAGATAGATAGATAGATAGATAGAAAGATAGATATATATATATATAGATATATATGTTTTTGGGTTTTTGTTGGGGTTTTTTTTTGGATACGGTTTTCAAAGAGACCAAACAACACATTCTTACATGATAACACAAAATGTGTTTCAATGTTACTGTGAATAAATTCACAGTTTCTGCCAAACAAAACAGAAATCTTTTATGCTTTTTTACTGTCATGATGACAGAATGATAGTTTGCCCATTTCTACAAGTTTTTCCCCCTAAATTTCACTATTCTTATTTCATACACCACCAATGAACCACAAGCAGTTACTTTCAGGTGATTTACAATGAAAAAACTGTATATGTAATTTAATATAATAAATACAATTACACAAACTAATAAACATGAAATAACATAAAAGCAATACAGTGTATATGTCATGGTGCCCCCTTCCTCCAGGTGTGGCATCTGCTCTCCCTCTCTGTCCTCTTTGCTCTTTGTGCAGGTGTGGCCATGAACAAAGAGCAAACCTTTCTGGAGAACCTGCCTGGGACTCATCTGCTTACCTGCTTTGCCTACTCTCACTTTACCTGCTGAAAAATAACCTGTCTCACAAAGGCCGAGCCCTGTCACAGTAATCTAAAAAAGCGATGAGAAGGTGGTGAGAGGTTTGTTGTCCTCTGCTGTATTTGCTCCTGTTCTGCTGGTATTCAAGTCAACTAAACTCGAGTCCTACACTTGAATCCATTCAGGTAACCTTGACAGAATATTGACCCTGTGTCATAGCTACACAAGTTAACAAGAGACATTGTAACTGTGACATTACGTGGATGATGTAAAACTAATTTAATAGAGAGATGTAAAAAAAAAAAAGTGGGATGGTAAAAAGTAAAATACAAAAAATAAATCCAAAAAGAAATAGAAATTCAATAAGAAAATAAACATCAATAGACCAATAAAAATAATAAGAACCATTGGTTAAAAGGCAATCTTTAGTGGCTTTAGTTGATGAGGGTAGTTTAAGATTCCTGTAAGCAGCAAACTAGAAATACAACCATGGATGAATTATTCAGCATCCCCTTGGGATAATATCCTCTGAAGCTTTATTATGTTTCAGAGGTGATAAAATGGGTTTTAACAATGCTCTTGCTCTGCAAGGTGAGCTTAGCATCTACGAGATGACAGCATTTCTAATCTATGTAACACTTTTCAGAGATGGTTGTGATAATTTGTAGGAAATTTCCAGACTCCTATGATCAGGACTTTCTTCTTATAACAGTTTAACTCCAGACAGTTATTAGGCATCCAGTTAGTAATATCACTAAAACTGCATCATCCATTGGATTGGGAACTCTGTAGCCACGTGTCATCAGCATAGTTGTTGACACACAGTTGTGATGCACATGATCAAGAAACACGCTCTGTGCTTCTTGTGACCTACTGGCAACAGGCGTAAGTTAAGCAGCAATTTTCATGGGGAATACCACATGAACTAAAATTCCTAAGACAAACACTAAGGTCCCACGCTTTGGTATAAACTAGTGTGGATCCAAATAGGCCAGCCCACTTCCTTAATTACAGTATTGTTGTCAATCGTGTCACATGCTGCACTCCAATCTAAAATAACTAAAACAAATCTTCTTCCAGTGTCACAATTTTTAATAACCTCCACTAAGCTTGTTTTTTGTAATATGACTGAAGCAAAACCCAGACATCTAGGTCCCGTTTGCCACTGCTGGCAACTACCAATTGGTAGAACATCTGCAAGAGTTTGCTACAGATGTTAAAGGATCCCATTGTCCTCAAGAAACACAGACCAGTCCAGTTTGTCCAGCTGCAGACCGAGGTACTTGCAGGTCCTTACCACCTCCACATCATTTAGTTACAATTAGTAAAACTGAGTTTTAACCCCAGCTCTAGCCTTGAACCCTGTGAAGAGTTTTTGGCACATTTTGATAGCACTCGGTTAGGTTGAGGGTCATTACCAATGGGGACTCATACCTTTCTGGGAAGAATGTAAGCATATTTCATGCTGTGCACCTGAATAGCTTTATTGCACATAACTGTTGCATTACACATGTAAAAAACATGTGTTATTTTACTATGCAAACTTTCAGTTGAATTATTGAAACAGAAAAGGTCAAAGGCATGTGACATTGAGGGCTGCAAACAGGTCACAGGTGGTTTAAATGAAGCCCCTGCAGAAGAAGCTTTTCCCAAATAACAATATTCCTTTAGCTTCTCTCCTGAACCCTGAGCTCCCCCTTTAATTTCCTTTAAAATGAGAAGATGTAAAACTTTATTTAAACTTGTTTTGTTTGTTTGCATCCCTCCACAATCGAGATTTGATTGATCACAACTCTGTACAAGCCCTTTTTATTCCTTTGAAACGGTGCCATGTTGTTGTTGCTATATTTAGTGTTGTGAAAACTAACTAACTAGATAAAGAGGCACCAGCTCATCCAGTTTGAACATATCTGCAGTTTTAAAAGATACTTTGATGCTCCCAACGCTATGAATATGAACCAGATAGAGACAACATTGCAACGTCACAGCAGGTCTCTCGCTTGATTTAGTCTGAAGGAAGAGCCCTCTTGGTGCACAGTGGGTGATGTCAGCTCTGAAAAAATGTGCTCAGGTTACATCAGTGTCTGAGTCAAGGGGTGTGACTGTATCTTATCTATAGGTCAGAGAGCAGAGGGGTAGCAGGAGAATGGAAAAAGCAGGATGTGTTAATGAAGGGCAGTGATTGATTCTGTTGTGATGAGAAGAAAGTGTTAAACAGAAGAAAAGGAAATTTAGGACAGATGGCAGACTGGACTCTCCGGTTCACCTGAAGGCAATGCAAGCTCTGACACACCTTGTGCAGTTCCTCTGGAATGTGGCATAGATAAGGAACTTGTAGTCTATACGAATATGTATCAGTACTACTACTGATGGAGAGGAAGAAAGAGTAAGTATAAACTGAAAAAATGAGAAGTAACGTAACAGAGTGAGGTAACATTTTGACAAGTTTCTGTGTAGGAGGAAAGAGGGGGGAAGAGGGCTGGGCAGTAAAGGGGAAATGGGAGTGGAAGTTTCAGAGTTTCACCAAAGACTATGCTTCCTGTCATTTAACAACGCGGCACAGGGACAAATCAGGTTTGCCATCTCTCTAAAGTCACTGGAGTGGTGTTTGTATATCCATGTGTGGAAATGTTTAACTGAAAGCTTCATATTTTAGAGGAAGAGAAGAAAGAAGAGGACAAGACTTGAATATCACTGAAACAAAACTGGACAAACCTTGCTTCGCTGAAGGAGAGAGATCAAACTGAGGACTTTTTACACTTGATCAGGTTTGTACATTATATCAACCTTTAAATGGAATCTAACAGTTTGGTCATAGTAAAAAAAATCTCATCTCTCAAACTGTTAATACTCTGTTTGCCTCGGAAAACCACTTTTAAGATTTTTGGTGTACATCAATGTTTGAACAAAGCTTTCTTAATCTGCTCATGTTTACTGTGGTTTTCCACTTCATGTGAGGGTGGAGGTCAGACTTTTCTCACTTTTCACTGCAAATGATTCACAGTCCTGTGTAATATTACATTCAGCTGATACATTTTCTCATCTTACCAAAAAAAAAAAAAGAAAGAAAAAAAGAAACACAGACTGGTTGGTGTTGTGCATCACACTCTTTTAAATCAGAGATTAGACACGTTTCAAGTTTCAACTTGCTGTGACAACCCACCAGCCAAGCTAGTTTTTCAAGCTATTATGTTTTTTTATTTGTTGGTAACAGGGCACGTTCATTGTGATCTGCTCCCTGTCTTACTCCATTAAAAATATACTTTCTCTTTCTCGTGGAAATACCCTGTTCTCAAAACAATCCGGTGCTCCCCTGAGAGAATACACTGCATTTTTTTTTTTTTTGAAGAACACGTTTAAACCTGTAGGAGGCATTTATTTAAAATTCTTTGAAGCAGGATTATTTTGCCCAATGGTGGAGAAGACAGATCACAGATGAATAGAAAAGATGAATACAGTTTAGAAACATGTTTTTCTTTTTTTTGACGTGGCATTGATAATAGACACTGCTATGCTGCTCAGTGAAATAAAGATCAGTTTAACACCCTGATATTCCCTCTGGGCAAGTTTTGGCACCCAATTAATATGTGGCTGTTTGATATTGCACACCCACAGTGCTCATATAAAGGAGGCTCACAGGCTTTTACTATCCCGTATTACCCGAACCTCTCCAGTTTGACAAAGGAAAGATTCAATTAGGAATCAGGGTATTATATCCAGAAGAACAGCACTTACTATAGGAACTGTGTCACACACTACTACTATAGTATAATAATAGGAAGTGATGTTTGTGATTAGTCACACACCCAGGGCAATCAATAAATTTAACAAACTAAACATTTACTTAAGTAGGGTTTGTCCTTAAACTACTTACTTTTATTACTTAAAATTGCTTTTATCTTGTAAGTCAAACATTTCTATCAAGGAGAAACTCAAAGCATAAAATTGTCCTTTCAGCGTTGTTGGTTTTAAAAAGTTTGGCAAAGTTTACCGAATCTTGTCCTTCAGGTCAGACTTTCTCTAACTTGATGTCATATTTTGCAGAATGCCAGAGTCACATCAGACCATTCTAAATGGGGGACGAGATTCCACTGAATCATGTTCCAGGAACAGGAGTCGAACAATCTCACGACACGTGCAGTGAAGTAATCTGCATCAGTGAGGACCCTGCTGCGTCCTGCTGCAATGACAAGTACCACAGGAAGCTGGCCATCGCTAGCATTGTCTGTGGATTCTCCTGCTGCGGAGTCCCGGCTTTGGTTTATTCTGTCAAGGTATTTTCTTTTCTCTTTCTGATGTCAAACAAGAAGTCACATTTGGAGTGGATGCAGGCAGCTCTAAACTGCAGTAAACTAACATTTGAAAACTCATTAATGAAAATAAGCATGTTTATATTGACTGTTTTTGGCTGGTCTGCGGTGCTTAGTTACATCTTACCTGACACAATACCAGGTAGTAGTTCCTGTTAGAATCCAGATTTCTTGATGCAGCTTCTTCAGTTTAAAAGAGGGACTTGCATATTTTTTCAAGTCACATTTCCAAAGAAATTAAAAGCTGCATTAATTCCAGCTCTTCACACCCTGAAGCAGGCTGAGAGCAGTGAACGTACATTACATTAACTCACATCTGCTCACAACTACATATTTAATCGCTCATGTTCCTCTTGCATAAAACCTGAAATAAAGTTTTGATTTTATCTTTAACTAAAAAATATTGTCACATCTTTATTTCAACAGGCTGAGGATGCCGACAAAGCTGAGAAGGCCGAGCAGACGACAGACAAGAGAGCTGCAAAATATTTAACACAGGCCAGAAAATGGGGCCGCATCTCCATCGCGATATGGGTTTGCCTTCTGGTGTCAGCACCAATGATGCTGGCACTGGTCTCGTATCTCTGCACTTTAGGTGACTGATCAGCCTCAGTGGAGCACAACCAGGGGAGAGTCTCTGCTCATTTTGGATGGTTATGGAGACAGGGAGTGGAGTGCACAAAGCTGCTGAGCTAACAACTATGAATACCGACGCTGTGGAGAAACTAAATGTTACATTAAACAGAAAAAGACTGTGTTGTTCTGAAAAGGCTGCTGCCCTCATTTACATTCTTCTAGTTCCTTTAATTTTTACACAAAGAGCAAATACAGCTGAAAATGGTATTAAATATTTTACAACTCTTGTTATCTGCAGCAATATTTATTTAACAATATGTGGACAATGAACATATGCACGTATGCATTATATATTTAAAACTAAGGCTGTTATTCTCCAGCTTTAGCCTTGGATCCTTCTCTTATTGTTCCACATTCCCTTGGGATTATTGCACTGTTACGATTTTTGCTTTATTAATGTCAGATGTATATACATGTACTTTTATACAAATGTTAATACAAACAGTTTTTTAAATAAAATTATTCATTTTTTGTGTTCTGAGTTGCTTGAAGTTTTTTTGCATGCCCTAATAAAAACAACAAAAACAGGAATTACAAATGTGCCTACAAAACAAAATTTTACAGTAAGTCTTTGTGACATTAGGATGTTTAATAAAAAGTTACCACCTGCAATGCAAATATAAACACAGCAAAAGAAAACAAACAGCAGTGGACACTTGAAGTCAGAAATGCTCTCTGGAGCACCGTATGTTTTATTTCACACAAGAAAAACCTCCACATGAAATATCGAATATGAAATTACATCATGTGTGCATGTAGCATGATGACATTAACCTCCAGGAACTCCTAAAAATGCCACGCCTCCAGCCAAACCAGCACTCTGGACCATTCGTGCAAATGAGAGGCACCTCAAACATCCAGACGGGTTCAACACAATTGACAAGTTCCAGTCGGGTTAATGAGGCAGGGCATTAGAAAATGGATTATAAATACACAGACAGTGCTTTTTCTGTCTCAGTATAGAGTAATGCACCTGGTTTAGATAACACGACCTTTCCTCTGTTGCCACCTTCTGATTAAACCAGTAACAGCCTCTATCAGACACAGCTGCATTCCAGGATCTCATTCAACAACTTGTGTGATACGGGAGGTTTATGTCATTACTCTGCAGCCACAGGAGTGGTGTTTGGATGTGTGGGAACCTTTAACTGAAACCTTCACACTTTACAGGAAGGCACATCTGCTGACCACCTCATCAGGACTTTCATATCACTCTGAAGAGAAACTGGGCAAACTTTGCTTCACTGAAGGGGTGAGATCAGACGGAGGAGATCAGGTTTGGACTTTATTTCAACCTTTAAATGGAGTCTGACTGTTTGGTTATAGATATAACAAGATTACCACTCTAGTTGTTAACACCCGGCCTATCCTGGAGAATCACTTTTAAGATTTTGGTTTACAGCGATGAATGAAAAAAGCTTTCTTGATCAGCTCATACTCACTGTCGTATGTCACTACATTTGAGGATACAGGTTCACTGCACTGTGTAAGAATACACAATGCAACTCAGTCCAACACTCAGCTGATACATTTTTCTCATTGCACCAGCCAATCAGGCTTTTCAAGTTTTGTTTTTTAGGCAACAGGGAACACTGATACTGATACTGCTCTTCATGTTACACCATTCAAAGGATACTTTCTGTTTCCTGTGGAAATACCCAGTCTTCAAAGAATTCCCATGCTCACTTAAGAGAATGCACTACATATTCTGAAGAAGATGTTTAGACTAGGGTGAAGAGAGAAGCAGAGCTGATCTGATGGTGGGGGTGGGTGCTGGACAGGCCTGGCGTACCCAAACATGCAGCGAGGGTGCACTGGGAGCACCTGACAGAGGCCCTGGTCCACAAGGTCTTCAATTCTCACTTCCAGCAGAAATTTGTTTCTGCCCACACTGTGTACAGTGGGGATTGAGTGCTGCTGACTTCAACTGAGGATATAGTTGGGCAGTAGAAGGACTACTTTGAGGATCTCTTAAAACCCAATGACACATTTCCCTAGAGGAGTCTGGGGACAGTGGGGATGGCTTGTTCATCACTATGGTTGAGGTCACCAAAGAAGTTAAAAAGCTCTCCGGTGGCTAGGTGAGGTGGTTGAAATTTGGCTCTGGATGTCATGGGAATGTCCTGGTTGACATGCTTTTGCAACATCATGTTCAAGTCAGGCACAGCGCCTCTGAAATGGCTCACTTGGGGGCAATTCTCTTTTTTAAAAAGGGAGTCCAGAGGGAGTGCTCCGTCTGCACGGGGATCACACCCCTCAGTTTCCCCAGTACGATCTATGCCAGGGTGATGGAGAGGACAGGCCATCTGTTAGTTGAACCTCGGCTTCAATGAGATTTCCGTTCTAGTTATGAAACACTGGACCAGCTCTTTATCCTCTCAAGGTATCTGGCTCATTATTATAGGCCATTTGATCCCCGCACATCTGCAGTGAGAGCTTGGTCCAAATTACAGTAAGTCCCAGTTCCCAGTTGGTGCTGGACTCCACCAGGGCTGCCCTTTGTCACCGGTTCTGTTCAGAACTTCAGCTTGGTCTGGGATGGTTTGCAGCCAATTGTAGAAATGGAAATGAAAATCAGCACCTCCAAGTCTGAGACAGATGGATTGGTGTGGTGTCGGCAGTGGATGCCTCCTAGCTGAGTTGTTCTGGGTATGTCCCAGTGGGAATAGGCCCTGGGGCAGGTCCAGGATACACTAGAAATATTATATCTCTCAGCTGGCTTGGGAATGCCTCGGTCTCCCTGGGGAAGAGCTAGCAGAGGTGTTCAGGGAGAGGGAGGTCTGGAAGTCTCTGCTTTCAATGCTGCCCTCATAACCCAGATCTGGATAAGTGGCAACAAATAGATGGATGGCTGTTTAGACTTGTAGGAAGGATTTAATTTAATTTTTTTGAAGTGGGATTTTATCCAGTGCTGTAGAAAACAGTTCATTTATTAAAGCTGCTCTGAGCCGACTCACTGAAGAAACACAAGTCACAGGGTCAGTTTAGGAAAACATTTTTTTTTAACAGACACTGTCAAGCTGTTCAGTGACATGAAGTTTAATGTTTATCCTGTATTACCCTGACAAAGGAAAGACTGATTAATCAGGTTATTATATCTGAAAAAAATAAATTATTGCCCTGGGTGTGTGACTTATGCATCATTTACTAGATTAATGATCAAACAGAATAGTAAAAATTAATCTCAAAGGTGTTCTATGTCAGCCATATTTAACAAAATTAACATTTTCCTAAGTGGGATTTGTTCTTAGACGAAGAGTGAAACCAGTTCCTAAATGGTTTTATGAAGTCGGACATAGCTTACCAAAATCTTATCCTTCAGGTAAGACTTTCTCTAACTTGATGTCATATTTTGCAGAATGTCAGAATGCAGAACAATCTAAACGGGGAGGAAAACTCCCTATCGAGTCATGTACCAGGAACAGGTGTTGAACAACCCAAGGACACTGGCGATGAAGTAATCCGCATCAGCGAGGATCCTGCTGCATCCTGCTGCAATGACAAGTACCACAGGAAGCTGGCCATCGCTAGCATTGCCTGTGGATTTTCCTGCTGTGGAGTCCCAGCTTTGATTTATTCTGTCAAGGTATTTTCTTTTCTCTTTTTGATGTCAAACAAGAAGTCACTAAACTTAAGAATTAAACAATTGAGAACAAGAATGTTTATATTTACTGCTTTGGCTGGTCTGTGGTGCTCAGTCACATCTTACCTGACACAAGACGAGCCCAAGTAGTTCCTGTTAGTGAATCCAAAATTTTTGATGCAGCTCCTATAAAATTACGAAGCACAAAATTAACTGTTTTTGCAAGTACTGAAAAATAATAAACCTTGGATGATATGAATGTAAGTAGCTGAGAGGGGTGTTAATCAGTTTCAGTTGCTTTGGTGTTGATGAAATTAACAACAGGTGCACTAGAGGGGCAACAATTAGTCAACCCCCAAAACAGGGGTGATTTTACAGGTGGAGGCTATTTTTCTTTTCATTAGTTTTGCATTTGGCTCAAAGGTGATAACAAGTAGTAACTGACAAAAACTTTAATCCTTATATCTGATCACAACTATACACTTAACCAGTGTGTTCCTTTGGCATAAGGCCTGAAATAAAGTTTTGGTTAAATCAGCCTAATGATTTTCTTCTTTAAAATAAAAATATTGTCACATCATTACATCAACAGGGTGAGAATGCTGACAAAGCTGAGAAGGCCAAGAGGACAACAGACAAGAAATCCACAAAGTATTTACAAAAGGCCAAAAAATGGGGCATCATCTCCATTGTGATGTGGGTTTCCCTCCTGGTTTCAGTTTCACTGGTGCTGGTGCTGGTGCTACTGGTGTCAGACTGCACACAACTAGGGGAAATCTGTTGATTTTTGGATGTTTATGGAGACGGGCAGTGGAGAGCACAAAGCTGCTGAGTCAACAACTATGAATACTGAAGCTGTGGAGAAACTAAATATTACATTAAACAGGAAAAAAAAAGACTATTAGTTTTTCCTGTGCTGAAAGGGATACTGCCCTCATTTACATTTTTCTAGCTCCCTTTAGTTTTTACACAAAGAGCAAATACAGCTGAAAATGGTATTAAATATCTTACAACTCTTTTTGTTATATGCTGTCATTTTTATTTGACAATATATGGACATATGGACACTTTCAAATGTAAATGTAAAAATCCAGCACTGCCTAGTTAAGAGAACATGACACTACATTACACATTCATTACATATATATTAAAGATTATACCTGTTACTCTCCAGTAATGACGCAATCCTTAATATTTTTACCATTAAACTTTAATATTCTTAGAGTAGATAACTACAGATACTACAAAAGTTAAATCAATCTGACTCTAAAATGTAACAACAGATAACTTCAGGACTGAGTTTCTGCTGGAGATATAATGTGTGGCAGTGATCATGGCAGTACTTCACCAGGACATTATGAGATCCTGTTCTTGGTGTACCTCATTGGCATTATTGCATTGTTATCGTTTTATCTTTATTAATGTCAAATGTATATATGTGCTGCACTTTTATACAAACATTAACAGAAACAATTTTATAATAAAATGCCAAAATTTTGTGCTCTGAGCTGTTTGAAACATTTTAACATGCACTCATTTAAAAAAATAAAAAAAACACCACTGATTACAAATGTGCCTACAAAAAAACAATATAAAACACATTTTTACAGTTAAGGCAATCTCATTAACATTTGGCAAAGATAAAAAAAATATATATATACATATAGGTTGTTTTATAACAAGTTACCACTTGCAATGCAAATATAAACACCGCAAAAACCAAAAAAACCAACAAAAAAAAAAACAGCAGTTGACACGTCCAGTCTTGATTAGAAATGCTCCCTGGAACGCCATGTTGTCTTTATATTTTATACAAACAAAACCTCAAGAGTTATGAAATTACAAACACAAACCCTTCACTGAGGCTCTGCCCTGAGCTGATAGAATGATGTACGCAGTCCAAGATATTTGCAGACACACTTGATTATAGAAAACGTGGTTGTGAAACTGGTTCCAGTGAAAACAAATCTCCTCCTGGCACCTTTAAAAGTGTATTGTATTCAGCATTTAGTTATAAAAAAAAAAAAATAGCTGCCTACATAACCACTTACAATGGTGTGGCCAGGTCACAACATCTAAAGCGATCGACTGCTTTCTTTCAGAACACACAGCGCATTAGGAATCTGTATCAGGGCCATTCTCAGTAAATCAAACTATGCTGACTGGGGAGGAAGTCATAGTCCATGAAAAGAAAAAAAAGAAAAACTATAAAGACTAAATTTATAAAATTTCAAAGCTGGATCAACCTCATCATACCACAGACGCCACAGCTTGACACGAATGCATTTATCAAATTGAGCTGTGCGATCAGATTTAGAAATATGTAAACGGTGATTTAAGCCAACAATCACCATATCACCACCAAAACATCCAGACATTGCCGTGAAGTGAGCATCTTAAAAAGAAAAGAGATTTTAATCAAGCGATCGCTTTTGCGCATCAGTTACTGCTGCACCTCCTCAATGATGTTTGCATGTAACATTCCCTCTTTACATACTCGGTAAATTTACCACTTCAATCTAAGAAAAATCTATTTTTTCCCCACCTAAATTTCCCTTTTCTTTTCAAGTTACACCTCAAATGGCCCTAACACACTTGCAGAAATCAGATGCAACCTGCATTATCATTTATTAAAGACATAGTCACTGTAAGTGAATGGCACTGAGACATCCTCATAGGGGGTTTGTGCAGATTTCTGGTAACTCAGACTATGCTATGATACTGTGTTCAAATCAAGAACATCAATTGTAACTTCAACCGATATTCTTGAGTTTGCTGAAACTAAGCCTCACCCATCGCAGATGGAAAGCAACTAAGAGGAGGAACGGACGGCGACGATGAGGACCGAAAAAGCTACTTACTGTCCACACTTATGTATATGTATGATGAATTTTAGCACTATTTTTAAACCACTTTCATGAGACAATACTTTAATGGTGCTATGATGTACTGTTCTTCAACTTGCAGACTACAAATGCTACAGAATAAACATTATTCTTCATTTAGAACTTGCCACCACAACATTTATACACAGACTGTGCTGACAAAAGAAGAGCTGGCACACTCAGTCTTCATGTTGAAATATTTACATAGACAGTATTATCTGTTGACTGCCAAAACAGTCATTTGAGAGGCATCTATTAGCTGTCTTTCTGATCATGAATCAACCACAAATTGAGCTGATCCAGCTTTGCACAGAGCAGTGAGTCCACATCCTGCACGCTGAGGGACGGTTCGTGTTTAAGGAAGCCTCCTCGTCGGGTCCTGGAAGTGGAAATACCTGCTTTACCAACTCCGACGAGAGGCTTCTTTGGTTTCCTGGCTTCGCCGACCTCCAGGAACTCCAAAAATCGTTTAACACGCCTCTGGCCAAACCAGGACTCAGAACCATTCCTGCGATTGAGAGGCACCTCGAATATGGTTTCCAGCCGGCTGAAACACAAATGATACACACACACAGACAGAAAGAGAGAGAGCACCTTTTCATTTTCAATATAGCTATTCAGCTGATTTAGATTACATGACTTTTCCTGTGGTGCCACCCTCTGGTTAAACTAAGTGTCTTTACCCCACTATAGCAGTAGCAGCTTGCAGACAGTGAAACTATGGCAGTGCCCCAAATCTACACACACTCTGAATCTAAGCAGGATTTGATTATGTAGTGTGTTGATAATCGATTATTGTATTTTAAATTAAATTAGAAAACATCAATGACTTAAACAGTAATTGTTTAATCGCAATAGATGAGAAATTCACTGAGATATGAATTTTAAAATCGTTTTTTTTTTTTTGGTGACCTTGGCCTGGAAAACGAACTCACGTTTCCACAAAGTTGAATTAATTTTGGTTCAAAACTTTTGGAATTATACGGATGGCTGGCTGGCAAACAAATGGGTGAAAACCTGCTTGGAAGTGAACTCAGTCAAGAGTAACATCATTTGACATGTCATATCATATCATATGACTTAATAGCAAATTTATGGCGTTGTGCTCGATTCTGGCTGTGTGTTGCCCTGCAAAAATCCAACGTCATGTAGCTCTACGCAGAAGATGCTGTGCATGTGGGTGAATGCTGATTGGTTGAACAATAGGAAAGGGAGCAACATCAGACTTCACCACAATCGGGAGAAGTGCAAAAAAAAAAAAAAAAAAAGGAAAAAAAAGCCCACATCAAAGCTCAAAATACAGCATGAGAAGCACATATGGTGGCTGAAGTGATCCACTTTTCATTGCGTTAAACACTCCTCAGTTCCTAGGTTATAACCTCCCTCTTCTCCGCGGCTGGCAAGGACCGACAACAGGACAAGCAGAAGTAGCACACAGACCGGTAATGCTGCATCCTGGTGACAATAAATAGCTACAACATGTAGACAATAGTCTGCAAAGCTGGCCGTAGGCTGTGCATAGGACCACAGCAGAATCATGTTTTCCACTTAACCAGGGTGATCGTTCAGACATGAAGCCAGCACATTCAGAAACTGAAAGATTAAGGGAAAAAGGAGTCTGAAAAGCACTTCTCTTGACCTTACCTTTCAGGGGGTTTACTGAAATTCTTGTTGGTGTAAATTTCCTCCAAACTAAACTCCTTCTTTTCAGCCTGTAGTGTAGCAGAACAAAAAGACAAATCAGTGCTACAGTATCCCTGAATATGGATTGGAGAGAAATCAATAGACAACACACACATGCTGAAAAGCACTGACATAAATTTCCTTTGATTGGTAGGTCAGTCAGTAGAGTCTGTCCTACTTTCATACGCATCATCATGTGGAGGCAGGAGTTCCATGTTTTTTGTTGCAAACTATAAATCATGAATTTATAAATTTTAAATCACGGGTTGTTGTATCTCCCTTACCAACCATGCCCTTCTACCCACATATGCCAATTTTGATCATGGAAAATAGGTCTATGAAAGAGGCACCCATTTTATGTACACGTGGTAACATTTTTTTTTAAAGAGCATTAGTGCTAGGGATGTACCGATTTAATGTCTTCCTGTTCCATCACCTCGGGTTGGTAGTCATCTGCTGATACTGACTATCAATCCGATAACCATATTAAATTAATAAGCTGTAATCCTGACCCAGAGGAAGAGACTTTAAAATCATTCTAATATTGATAAGGCAATATAAGGCTTGACATGCTGTTTTCTTAATAGTGTAAAATAAAAAGTAACAAATATATCTCAAAATTTAATTTACAGTTAGCATTTATTAGTAAAATAAAATTTAAAAAAACACCAGGATCAAACTTAATGAAAATTGTAATGCATTTGCACTAGTCCCATTTTAGTAATTACTGTATACTGCTGTCATTTATGGTTAAGATAGCTTCCCTTCTTTCCCTGCTCTAAGTTTTACTGCAAGTGCACTTGCTCACACGTATGCTTGAGTCAAGATACATGTTAAAAGACATAATATGAATGGAACTGGCAAAATGTTATGTTTTCTTAACTGCAGCCCCAGTTTCCCAAAAAGTTCTGCACCAATCACAGAAAGAGAGACACAGACAGAGAAAGGCACTGTCATCTGAGCTTTTTGTGTCAGCTGTTAGCATCCATCATTCTAACTTTCTGAGTCAGAATTAAACTGATACCAGAATCAAATATTGAACTGTGCATTCCTAATTAGTGCATCAGTAAATACAGCCGAAACTCTGTTTTTTGAGCAATTATTATGTATATAGTGACAGCTAACAAAACAAAGAAAAATGTTGGCAAAATAATAAATTATAAGCATTTTTAAGAATGGTGGGACTATACAAATTTAATAAACCCCACAACATACCAAATGCCATTTGCTGATTCAAACAGTGAAGTAAACCCAATCCCTCCTATATTTATACAGAGTACATACCTGATGGGTTTGGGCAGTCCCATGGGTGTCAAGTTGTTTTGGGGTTTGGGTAAAGTTTTCCGAATTCTGATAGAAGACACCTTTCTTCGTTCCTCATGCTTTTGCACCGCCTGTAGCAATGAGCAAGGAGATTAATGATTTTAGTGCTGCTGCATTAGACTGAATTAATTTTATCTAGGCTCATCCAAAGTGGCAAATAACTGTAAAGTGAGACAACTGTACATACACCATGTTCCCTTTGCACTTATTTTAGATAGTGTGTACCTTGATTTCAGAGTCAGAGAGAGCCTTTTCTTCTCTTAGCCCCACATCTTCAAACTCCTGACTGGAAGAACTTGTATCCCCACCATCATCCTCCTCCTCACTCTGTTGTCTCCTCTCAGTCTCACACTCTGATGGATTCCCACTTCAGAGAAACCAAGAGTTAATATCAGCATGGCTTTGACACCTCTAAGCATACTACAAGCTTTAATAAGAAAGTTACCTGCTGCTAGAATCCATGGCAGCTCCAGAGGAGTCTGTTCTTGAATGGTGCCATGTGGAGGAGCTTAATGGGGATGTCAAAGAGGAAGAGGAGGAAGGACAGAAAACATGGCTTGAAGTGCTGGGGCTGCCAGCAGCTCCTTTGCTGTCAAATTTCTTAGAAAGGAAAGCCAGCGGGCTTGAAAGGAAGCAAGAAGCAAGAGCTGAGATGGAGGTGCTGGGGGAAAGTGCAAGACTAGGAGGCAGGTGATGAGTGACGGGGTCATATGGGGCAGATCTTCTTGATGGGTACACCTCTTTACGAAGACACAGAGGGGCAATCTCCCTCTCCACTTCCACACTGCAGACTGTGTGTCGACGGGCCCGCCGCAGGGATTTCGGTGCATGAGAGACAGAAGGACTGTGGGAGGACTGGTGTGATGTGTGAATCCTGCTGAGATGTGGTGAAGTCCAAGTTGTGTCATGGAGACGGAGGCAGAGGATCTCTGGGCAAGAATAGCTGCGTAACAGGCGGTTTGAAAAGCTGCTTTTTGATGAGAGTGCACCTGACGTTGCTAGGCTTGCATCATCCATGCTGACAGAGTTTGTCACCTCTTCACCTTTGCGTGTCCTACTGTACAGAACCCTGCATTTTTTCCTTTGGTTATCTGCTTGCCTGGGCTTAATGTTAGCTCTTCTTGTGCTAGACCTTAGCCTAGAGAGATTGAAGCTGCCACTGTTACCAACTTCAGAGTCTGTGTGAAATATTTCTTCTGCGACAGAAGCAGAACTCTTTAGTTTCCCATGAGCAACATGACTATTTTCAATATTTATTTTTAGAGGACAGTCTAAATTAATTTGTGAGGGTAGAGGAATGCGCTGGAAATTACTTTCAAAGGGAGTCATTTCAAAATATACAGGGTCCGTGGTGTTTTTACTTTTGCCTTCTTTAGACTGACTCTCTTTGGTTATAAAATTAAGGTTGACACATGGCTGTGTCTCTTGAGTCCCACTGGACCTGAATGATTGAGAAACACCTCTAAGACCCTTTTTGGGTCTCTTGGACTGGTGGCTCAGCCCTCTCATTGAGTCCTTTCCTTTTTCAGCATGCTGAGAGGTATTAACATCCTTAGGCATGAGTTCTAATTGCTCCACTGATAGTACTGATGAGGTAGACACCAAAGAGCTGCCTGATTCTGTTCTTGAACTCATCTGATTTGGTGATTTCCGTTTCTGTGGCTTGTTAATATTGCCGCATTTGCTTGTGCTCTGGAGCTGCTTTATATGAGGACGGACGAAAGCTTCAGACGTCGGCTCATCTTGTTTTGTAGAAGTGATTGCCATAGTAGTTTCAAGATCCATAATGCTATCAATATTTACATCAGATTTACTAAGAACTGTTCTTTTCTGCCTTTTGCATGAAGCAGCAGTCTTTGCTTTGATGCTGCAGTCTGTGTGGTTGTCTTCCAACACACCAGTGCTTTTATCCAGTGAACAAACCAACATGGCATCAGGGGAACTTTCGGTCTGTGAGTGCAACACCGCTTCATTGATTGTAGCAAGCATTTCTTGATCAGATTTTCCTTTCCTAGTCATTCTTGTTGACACAAAAACAACCGGTCTTTGACTCACAAGTTTCGGTGCTTCTTCATTTATCAACTCAATTTCCTCTAGCCTCAACCCTCTCATTATGCCGCTGCCTGAAGCCATGTTTGATAACTCTTGCTTTTGTGTATCTTCTGTATGTGTATCTACTGTCCGTCTTTTTCTCTTTACAGAGTCTTGGGAATGACAGTTCAGTTTCAACCCCCTCTTTTCAGAAACTGAACACTTGACAGGATTTAGCAGACCCTCCTGCTGTTGCAAATCTAAAGTGGACCTCAGAGTTCTTTTATTACCGCCGTCACTGAGGCTCTTTTGGAGGCTTTGTCGAACCAAGCGGCAACTTTCCACGTTCCCATTTTTTTCATCACCATCAGGCTGAAAACAGTCCACGTCAGGCTGAGTGTAACAGACTGAGACAGATGACGACAGCATTTTATCAGTGTCACTTGAGTCCAAGTTGTTTGACTGAACCAAGCTCTGGTAAGACAGCTGCTTGTCATTGACCTCTGGGTCAGACTCTTCCTTAGAGTTAACCGTCTTCAAGTCAGATCTATTTCCTGCACGTTTTCTGGGAAGTGGTTTCAGATGGACGGAAGTTTTGACTTTCTGGATCATCAAAGCACCGCTCATCTTTGACCTGAATTCACAAGAGGCACTTGCATTGGCGGAGGACCGTAAAACGATAGAGGACCTAACAGACTCTGAAACAGTACATGGTGAGGGGCAGTGTGGCAAAGGCACTAATGCAGGTGAGTTTTTTTCCTTCTGATCCACTGCAAATTCATCAACTTTTTGAAAACTAGATGTTGAATCCCCATCAAACTCTAGTTTTTTAGAATATTTAGGAGCAACCATTTTTGTGTTTTGTGCATCTTCTACACCAGTGAACTCATGCTGACTAGCTTTGTCATCCTGATTCTCGTTCTCACTTTGTCCTTCAGGATGAAGCCTGTTGCTTGGCTCTGAGCGTTCAACATCAGTTGCTCCATCAGCCTTTAGCTCAATGAGGCCATTGGGATCGTCCGCTGGCAGTGGAGGACTGCTGGCTTGGAAAAGTTTAACAGGACTCATGACTATCTCTGTGAAACTGGCCATCTTTGACTTGAGCGACTGAAACAACGGGCCGATCACCCATCCCTTTGTGGAATACGCATCTTCAGCAGTCTGCTCAGCAGCCAAATCCCTGCATGTAAGCATGTCAGATTTGGGGGCATCGAGACTCTGTGTGGTGTTTTCATCCAACAGCTCAGCTAAATTTTCTCCTGGAGACAGATTTAATTTCGTCTGTGGGGCTTTTTGGTCCTTTTGCCTATGAGGGAACAAAAAGTAAAATATGATTTTCAGAGAAACAGCAATCATAAATTAGAAGGAATGTCAAAACATAATAGTCACATAAACAAAAGTTTCTACAAAGCAAATACATTTGGTTATCCAAGTCTGGAAAACAACTTGATCCATGCACATGTCAAAGGGTTTGATTACAATTGCTATACTCCAGACTGTTTCTTATTCAAGCTGTAAAATATAAGATTAATAAAAATGCCTAAATCAATATTTCTAAATAATTATCCACTAGACAAAATTATCAGTTACACTTACCTATTTTGGCATTCTGCTATAAAGTCAAAATCAAATCCATCCTGCAGAATAAGCACATAAATGTTTTAGAAATATTTCATAAACATTAAGGTATGCTCGGTTGAGCATTTATACCAGCCAAGCTGCTGATCCAACTAAACAAACACATTAAAATGGTGCTCTGGATGGCAAAAAAAAAATACATGCCAATTTTCCATTTAATTTTGTTGCATAACCTTTTGCATAATTTTTTTTTTTTATTGACATTCAGCAGCAATGATACAATGTCTATTACAAATTCCCAATATATCTTACCACTTATGCATTTGAATGTCTCTTTTAAACTATACATACATACCAAAGAACATGAACACATAGGGAGTGAGGGTGGATTTTCCTGTAAGTGGAGCCTTAGCTAGAGTTGACGGGTCCAACGTCAGGCCTGCATAGCATTATATAGTCCATCCACTTCTTCCATCGTGAAACAAAACAGGTCCCTCTTGTGATTTATATCCGCAGTTATTTTCTCCATCTTATATATGTCCATTGTAATGTCCATCCACATCCTCAGAGTTGGGCTTTCTTGTGAGAGCCATTTTTTTGTGATGGCCTTCTTGCTTGCCACCAACAACATGCTAACTAGATATTTATCTTTTTTTGGCCATCCTTCAGGTACAAGTCCAAAAAAAAGGGCTTTACACTCCAATGGCAGATGTCTGCCAAATATATCTTGAATTGCTTTATGTATTTCTTTCCAGTACATTTTAATATTTTGACAGTCCCAGAATACATGAAAGTGATTAGCATTCATGCCTCCACATTTTCTCCAGCAGGCCGGAGAACTTCCTTTAGAATGAGATTTCTGATACGGTGTAATAAAGTATCTAATCAGGCTTTTCCAGCCAAACTCCCTCCATCTTAGGGAGCTGCTACACTTCCATTGGTACTCCCAGACTGTTTTCCACTCCTCCTCCAATATGGCCAATTCCCCCTCCATTTCCCACTTAATTTTTATGTCTAGAGTTGAGTGTCCTTTCATATCCATAAGCCCCTTGTATAGACCCGATATGATACCTCTATCTTTGTTTGAACCATACGCCCTTTTAAACAGGTTCAACAGCTGTTTGCTTGATTCTGAGATGTTTCATTTTATCCTCTATGTAGTGTCTCATCTGTAGATATTGGTAGAAATCCTGTGCTTCTAGTGAGTATTTCTTTTTGATTATTTCAAAACTTGATAGTGTGTTTCCTTTCATTATCTTACACACAGCAGTTAGCCCTTTGTACGTCCATTCCTTAAATCTTGTGTCCATTTTATTTGGGGCAAATTATGTATCATACGCACACCACTTAAGGATCACTATATCCTTTTCCAATTTGTATTTTGTTATTACTGTCCTCCATACTTTGATCCATTTGATCCATGGGTTTTCTATGTTTTTTATGAAATTCGGAAGATTGCCGTCAGCTATAAGGGCCTGTATGGGAATTGTGGTCAAGCACTCTTCAATACTCTTCCACTGAGCATTGTAGGAGGGGTTACACCAACATATCATTGATCTCAATTGTGCTGCCCAGTAGTAGTCAGTGAAAGAGGGGGGCCCCCATCCTCCATTACTTTTTGTCAATTGTAGAGTTTTAAATCGGATCCTAGGTTTTTTTCCCCTGCCATATGTATCTCAATAATAATTTGTCCCATTCATTAAATTGCTTATGGTCTATATGTACTGGTAGAGTTTGGAATAAATATAATAATTTGGGGAGAATATTCATTTTTATAGAATCTATTCTTGAGCTTATGCTTAGGTATGGGATTAAGTTCCATCTCTGTATATCGTCTTTGATTTTCTTTTGTATTGTGAGTAGTTACGTTCCATTAGTTCTTCTGGGTTTTTGGTATTATCACTAAGATATTTAAAATATTCTGTTTGCCATGATATACAATACCTTTTTCTTATTTCATCTGGTGGGGTGTAATTGTATTTAAGCTGTTGTGTTTTGGTTATATTTATTTTATATCCTGATAGGTGATCAAAATATTCAAATGCCTGCATTAACTTAGGTAGTGAGCTTGTTGGTTGGCTCAAAAAGATTAAAATATCGTCTGGATAACAACCTTTTGCATAATTATAACAAATCTGTGTCTCTCATGATATTTTTTACTTCAATTTATAGTTTTTCCTTCATAAATAAATAATTCTCACAGAGACAAAATGAGTTGTAAACAGCTGATACCAAGTTTGGTTGTTTAATGACCTCTTTGGTTATTTGTGTTAGTTCTGGATTAACTATACCAATTCACTTCTCCAAAGGTCTGTGTGTGTGTGTGTGTGTGTGTGTGTGTGTGTGTGTGTGTGCACGTATGTTTGACTGGCATATATGTTTGTGTGTATCAGTATATGAAACGTGTGTATATGTGTATGTGTGTGCATGTATGGACAGCTGGGCCTGGATCTGTGGCTTGCCTTGGCCTCTGTGGATATGGTTGTGGAGGGCAGGAGTTCCCCCTCCCCACTGCTCCCCCTTGATCATCATGCCACCCCTGGGATGTGGGTGTCCAGGGGTCCTGGGATGTGTGGCCAGATGTCTTGACGTGGCTTTTGGCCTACTCCCTTGGCGGCTGTGGCCTGGGGTGGCTCAGGCCTCTTGGGGGGGGGGGGCTCTGCTGGGTGTCGGGCGGCTCCTGGGTGCCTCGGGGCCGCGAACTCGGCTCGTGCTGGGGGGGCCGGCCTACTGGGGGGGTGGGATGCTCGTTGCCTCTGGCTCTCGGGACTCTTGCCCGTTGACTGTGGGGGCTCTGTCTAGGGTCTCCCAACTTCCTCCTCTGGGGTGTGCGCATGGTTGCCATCAGGATGTGTGGCCTTGGGTCTTCTGAGCTCCTTGCAGGCAATGTATGGCCTAGGTCCCCTGGGTCTTTCCCTGCTTACCTCTGGATCTGGATGGGGGTGGTTGTGGCTTTTTGCCCTCATTATTGAGTAAGTTCCATGACAGAGGAACACACACATAACTACAAACCACAACAAGACTGTGTGTGTGTGTGTGTGTGTGTGTGTGTGTGTGTGTGTGTATAGTATGTATATGCATGTATACATAGGTGTCTATGTATGTGCATCTATCTATTTTTTTTCTCTGTTCTCTCCCCCTTTTTTTTGTTTCTCTTTTTTTTTCTTCCTGCCTGTCAGATCTGGCAAGAGTGAATAAAATAAAATATAAACATTAACAAGAATAGCCTATAGAAAATTATAGAGCTCTTCTTGTAAAAGCAAATATGTTTGGCAGCACAACGCATTTGGACCATCATTCTGATTGCAAAAACTGCCAGACATGACAGGCCCAAAAAAAAAAACAAAAAAAACAAAAAAAAAAACAAATCCATCCTGCAGAATAAGCACATAAATGTTTCAGAAATATTTCATAAACATTAAGGTATGCTTGGCTGAGCATTTATACCAGCCAAGCTGCTGATCCAACTAACACATTAAAATGGTGCTCTGGATGGCATAAAAAATCCATGCTAATTTTCCATTTAATTTTGTTGCATAACCTTTTGCATAATTATAACAAATCTGTGTCTCTCATGATATTTTTTCCTTCAATTTATAGTTTTTCCTTCATAAATAAATAATTCTCACAGAGACAAAATGAGTTGTAAACAGCTGATACCAAGTTTGGTTGTTTAATGACCTCTGGTTATTTGTGTTAGTTCTGGATTAACAATACCAATTCACTTCTGCAAAGAAAACATTGTTCTCTATAAAATCTGCAGTCTCAACAGTATTGGGTCATATTATGACACTCGATTGCTTGTCTATGTCAGATGCAGCAGACCGTGAAGGAGGATTAAGTTGCTCAATTAACCCTCACACCCTGTTTACTGTACAGGTCTACTGTACAGCGTCTGCACGCAGAGATTAGACACTGACAGCTTGAAAAGATGAAAAAACTATGACCGAGGATGGACAGGCTGTCTCAGTTTATCTTTTAATCTCTCCTTTACAGAGCTATGTGATATAAGAAAATGTAGCTCATGGAATCAGACGCTCACCTTGTTTTGGCTCTCATGTACATCTGTTCCTTCAGCTCTCGACAGCTTAGATTGTGCCACTTGCACCTATGTGTGAAAGAGATGGTGCTTTAACACTGATTTATTTCATTAGCAAAGACCATAAAAAATTCCTTTATGTAAGACTCATACCATAATCCCACTCTCTCTTTGTCTCTTCGTGGGGGACGGATTCTGTCTGCACTGTCTCTGAGCCGCTTGACCGTCTGCGTTACTGTGTTTTTTAGGAGTCTGAGCTTGGATGCCTTGAATGCGACCACTCCTTCTGTGGCCAGATATTCCATCCTTTGCACAGCTGTGAAAGGGTAAAATAAGAAAGAAAATTTAAAAAATTCAAAGTTATGATGAAAATCATTTATTGATACAGTATAACAGAAACAGAAAATAATCCAGTCTGCATAAATGTAATAGCTACAAACCATCTGATAATTGATATCCAACTTCCTAAACAAGTTTTACACCAAACCAGGTTAACAAACTCTTTCGTTTAAGTATTTATTAAACACAAATAATCCCCCCTAAGCTTCTCTACCTGCAAGCTTTCACAGATTCACCTGCTGTCTGGAAAAGCTATTTAAAGCTAAATACTAGTGGTTGTCTGCACTTCAGAGGGGTGTGCTATGAAGCATGTTCAACATTATAGCCATTCTTTCCTTGCAAACCTCAGTCAGAAATAATGGGTATCACAATGGTGGTTATCAACTTTCTCTGTTAACTCAGGCTTTGTGCACACTCACAAAAAAGGAGGCTTTTGATGCATCATTTCAATCTTTTATCAGCCAAAGTGGATCAGCTGAGTACCATCTACTCCAATTAGAGACAATGCGATGATGAACAGATGACACAGAGCTCTAAAGAAAATAAAAAATAAAATGGCAAAAGGCAATGCTATTGGTGCTGCAAAAAAGGAAAATAACAATTTGGATTAATATATTTATTTTAACACTCGATGTTGCTGCAGTGACAGCTCATTAGAACTCTGAAACTTTAAGCCAGATACATTTAAAAATTACAGGCTACTCGATGCATTTGGTCTGATTCTGTCCCATAGCCTGAAGGTGGAAATCACTTTCATCTATCACCACATCAAAGTGAAGTTAATTTCACTGCATCAGAACTAGCAGCAGATTATATTTATATTTTTTCTGCATCATCAACTGCAAATTTTGACACATTCTGTGCATGACTTCATTAGATGGTATTAGCAGGTAAGGCTCAAAAGGTTGCTTATACAAAATGTAATCCTTCAGATAATCTACATCGCACTTTGAGCATAAAATAATATATATATATATATATATATATATATATATATATATATATATATATATATATATATATATTTTTTTTTTTTTTTAATACATAAATTTAAGCCTTCCTCCCATTTAGAAAATCACCAAGACTGTGGAAAAAAATACTTTAAGTGGTGCTTTTTACTCTAATTTTGATACTTTTCTGTTTATAAAATATCCAAAGTAAGCTAAAACAGACTCTGGCTTAAATACACATGGACCAATCGTGGTTATGTAAGTAACAACCCACTGTGAGTCAGAAAAATCCCTGATACTGTAAATAAAACAATCAGTGAAAAAATGTGTGGCACTTACAGCTGATTTTAAATCACAACTCTTAACATAACCTGCTCTGGATCAAGTTGTGTGTTCGTGCATGTGCCACGATGGTGCCCTAACCAGGTTAAAAGAGGGTCACCTTTGTGACACGGAAAATTCTGACTGTAAGCTTGGCATACCTCACTAACCCATTACTCTTGCTTCATAGTACACCCCGCAGGTAAGGCAGATTGCGTTGTTTACCCCTGGTGGCAACTCAAGACACTTTAATTTAGTCTTTCAAAAAACATTATGACACACAATGCTTAGCTGCACAGAATACTAGATTCATACAGACAAAACTAGACATGTGAAGTCACTTAAGTCACATAAATATGCTAAACATGTACACTGTTAGTAGCTAAAACCGTGAAAATTTAAAGGTATTAAAAGATCTTAGCATAATGCCCTCAAGCAAGAGAGGGGAATTACACAAACAGCAAAAGAAACCAAGAGGTGCCAGGACAACTATACCTGGGAGTGATGGAGGAAAGGGAGAGGAAAGGTGGTGGAGGTTCACTGTGGGGAGGTGCACTACAAAAAGGGTTTGGGGGGATAGCATCTTCATCCATTTGACAAACTATCTGAGTGAGTGAGTCAGAGGGATAAGTCAACATCCCCTTGCTCTCTTTTTTTCCCTCTCCTTGTTTGGCCTTCTCTGTAAATAACAACAACGGAAATAAAAAAAAAACCATGCAGGGTACATAAGCACTTGAAATTAGGTCTTAAAAATGAAGCTTCACTTACTTTCCTAATCACTGTGATGGGATTTTATCCTGCAATTTTTTTTTTAAAAAAGGAGGTTTTTAGCATATGCACACAAAACATCACAAAATAAGACATAGCACCTTTTTTGTCAAGATTTACTATTATATAAAGCCAGGAAATGCATACTAAAACAGAAATCTGAGATATTTAATATTGCAGTCTATTAAATTGTTAATAAAAGGAAAGAAAATCTAAGACAAGAGTAAAACGAATATAGTAAACAATAAAAAAAATACACCAATCACTTAAAACATTAATTATACAATGTGCATTAGAAAAATGCCTAACAGTCTGAAAAAATGTTTTAATTTCTTGCAGTAGTTTTATGCAGAGGTATGACGCAGAGACAATGACATTTTAATTGCAGCAGGGGCGAGATGTGCGCAAATAAATGTTTTGATCGAAGTCCTTTAGTTTAGAAGCTCCTTATGAATTGTTAAACGCCCATTATAATAAATAAAATAATACAATAGTAGTTACATTAGAGGCAAACCCCTCAGCTCTCCAGCTTTGAATTTGAGCTCTGTATGCCAGTCATTGTGGTTGGCACTCAGTCTCCTTTCACTGGAGTCCGTTAGTGAAAAGTTGTCTAAGCTCACATCTAACACAAGCTGGTGAAAACAGCAAAGCAATAAAAGGGAAATGTACCAGGGCTTTGTAGCTAAATTGCTACAAAGAAACCCAGTCGATGTTTTTCGCGAATGGAAACGGCGGTCCCATCAAAACTGAGCGCGGTCTACTTGCTGGAAATCACAGATTCACATTCAAACTTTTATTTTTGAGCTAACGTATGTAAACCACAGCAAACCTTAATACAACCATGAAAACTGTTGCCGTACAATACAGTGCTTTAAACGTTTTATCTGAAAAAAGCTTCACTGTAACTCCGCCAACATTGCCAAGACTGACGCCGATATTCAGCGTATGTCAGTCACAACCGTACCAGGCATTAGTCGTAGCCGTGAACTGTCATCTCCAAACGACCAACCATTTTTATCGGGGAGCTGGGCGCATTTCAGCTTGTACTTTAGTCGCAAATTGTTACTGCAACTAAAAACCATTAAAGAAACTTACCTGAAACGATAAGCCGAGCTTCACTGTAACAATCAGACCTCGCCGTAAACAAGACATGCCGGACTGACGGCGCCCTGCAGCGGCTCGGTGTATCCGTTTGTACCAAACATCTTAGGCGGACGGATTGTCCAATCATAGCGCGAATTGTTTTCCGCCCGGAAAGTATTGTTGAAATCTGACCAATTAGAAGAGGATCATGAGGGTCGTCGTTTGAGGGCAGCCAATAGGATCGCAAAGACAAAATGGCTGCAAAAATTAGTTGTTTTTTTTAATGTCCTCGGGTGACCCAGTATCTTAAAAACCAAATGGAATAAAATTAATGTGGCAACTCATCAGAATAAGGTTTCTACCAATCAAATTTTAACTATCTTTATATATTTATATTTCTAAACTAGATTTTTAACCAGTTTAATTTATTCCTTTCTATTACTCGAGTCAAATGTTGTTGTTTTTCAGTACTCATTAATGTAACAATAACGTGCCTTTCTCCCATAATGTGTTACAAGAATATCATCTCAATAAATATAATCTAAATATATATATATATATATATATATATATATATATATATATATATATATATATATATATATATATATAAAACATTTAACATATATATAACATAACATAACATTTTTCACATACAACAACAAGCGAGTTATCCAACTATTTTTCATATTTAATCAACCAACAGTCAGAGTTGAAATAAACTATGCACAAGCTTAAGTATTTTAAAGTAAGATTTATGCAGTTAACCTTTATCTTAAACATATTCATATCCTTCTGTATGGAAAATGTAACTTTTTCTACAAGAGTGCCTTAACCCTTTCATGCATGAATTAAGAGAACCTCCGTCAAGATTTGAGTGGACCTGAGTATTTTTATTAGGCATGAAAAAACAATGTAACTGAAATTTTGTTTGGGAACCTATTTTTCATGGAGTTAGGGTTAGGATTGGCTCAAAGCCAAAGGGCTTTTGAGCCAGAGAAAAATGTATTTAACAAACCAACAGCAGAAAATGATATTGCATCCTCAGATCTACTGTCACTACTGCTAGCATTGACTAATCCTGATCCCATTTACATTCAAATAACAAATAAAAAAAAAAAACAACTTCCCATGACTGAACAAGCATCCACTATGTTGGCTGATATGCAACTATAACAACAAAACATGCATTGACCTTTGTCTGGGCCACTGCAACACCTTGTTTCTTTTTCAGCTGTTCTTTTGTAGATTTGCTGTTGCACTTAGGATTACTGTATTTTTGCATGACCCAATTTCTGGAATACTTCAGTATACAGAGGAGTTCATGGTCCACTC
This sequence comes from Pterophyllum scalare, assembly GCA_024447675.2. NCBI lineage: Eukaryota > Metazoa > Chordata > Actinopteri > Cichliformes > Cichlidae > Pterophyllum > Pterophyllum scalare. Next base: position 39,063 of record JAMQGT020013361.1, read on the forward strand.
AGTGACTAACTCCTGATTCCTGGAAAGATTGGTAACTGTGAGTGTTTGAATGTTTTCCACTTGTGAATAGTGTTTCTCATGGTAGAATAGTGGATTTCAAATTGTTTGAAAATGACCATACAACCCTTACCAGATTGATGGGCAGCAACAGTTGCTTGTCTAAGATCTTCACAGATGTCTTTCTTCCTTAGATAAGCTACTTCTGTTTGCACATCATATCTTTGCACTACCACTTCAAAGACTTTATATTATATTTATTTAAACTTATTTCCTTAATTTTAGTACTTTCTACACTCTTTTGCACTTCTATTTATACTGTACAAATTCAGATTTAGATGTATGTTTACACCATTGCACCTCAGGTCTGAGAGTAAGGCAATTTCAGTCCTCTGTATGTTCCTGCACATATGTGGTAGTGACAAAAAAGAAACTTTGACTTGACTTTGACTTTAATGCTCCACGCACAAATGCTCCAGACCAGTAAACTACCAAAAATTCTGTGTTTATAGAAGTGCCACATTTGCTGATGATCAACTGATCAGCACTGCTACTTACCAACTTAATTTAGTAAACTTGGGATTAAAGATTATAGTATGGACTGTAGGTAAATGATTTTGTGTGTGAGTGAATCTACATGTATGAATATATATGTATGCATAATTGTATAGTTTGTATACATATGAATGTACACCTAGATGTATGTGGGTCATTGGCAGGTTATTAGAAAGGAAGAGGATGTTGTCAATGTCATTCACTGGGCAGGACAGAGGGGTAGGATCATGTACATTTATACTTCTTTCTACTCCTCAAGCATAAAATTTGAGTCACTTATATATAATTGAAATGTATATATTTGAGCCTATATGTATATTCTGATCCCGTGTGGATTAGATAAAGCCCAAAATAAGCTGAATTTTGTGTGCCCAATTCTTGTTTTTCAAATTCTTTAAAAATGTATGCTGTAAATCATTCCACCCTGGAAAAAGAACAATTTAAAGAAAGAATTAAAGCTCAAAATTACCATGACATTCATAGCCATGATAAGTGTACACAAACGTCTGACAACAACTATATCTATCTGAATTCCTGTGGAAGCAGTATGGGTGTTTTTACACACCGTTTCTGTATTTTAACATAACCTTTGTTAAATAATGACATTGTATTATATAATGTTTTGACCAGATTATTTTTAATTATGTCCCAGAAGTAAAACCATAGAACTGAAATGTGGTGCACTTTCTTTTACCATACTCTACAGCAGCGGTCTCAAACTCTGGGCCCGCACCTTCCCTACTTCTGGCCCACGAATTTATGTCAAAAATATAATACAATTTGGGCCTTTAAAGTTTTTTCCCCACCAATTAAGTCAATCATTTCCTGTGTAATTTAAATGAAATGATAAAAAAATAACTGCATTAAAAACATGTTTTTTAAATGCAAAATAATTACAAAATAAGGGCAGTTTTTGACAAGATCAGGGCAGATAATGCAAAGAAGCAGGAGAAGAAAAAGAAAAAGGTGTATTAGCAGCAGAAGAAGAAGCAGCAGAAAATGTTGCTTTCCACATGTAAAATAAAAGTAGATGGCAAACAGACAATTTCAACAATTTTTTTTAGTTTGGTGGAAATCGATCTGCCTTATGTGTAATAAGAAACTTGTCGTTCTGAAGGAGTTTAATCTCAAGCGTCATTATGCGACTAAACACAGAGAACATCATGGGAAGAAGTGAGAGATGACAGAGAAAAAATAGCAGAGCAGCTACAAAGAGGACTGCTACCCCAGCAAGACCTTTTCCACAAAGCCGGTGAAGACAGTGATGCTGCAGCTGAAGCAGGTTACGTGATCAGTGACTCACCACTTAATCACCAAAGCGGGAAAGCCATTCGCTGAACGACTGCATGTTGAGAGTTGCTGATATCCAATGTCCTGAAAAGAAGTTTATTCAACCACGTTGATCTGTCGGCAAGCACAGTGACAGAGGGGATATATAACGCATTAATCCACTCGGTCACAGTGTTTGCCGAACAGAGCAACGTTGTCAAATAAACTCTTCTTTATATATATATATATATACACACACACCTCAAACAATAAAATGGCCCTCCAATGCAAGTGCCAGCAATGGCCCCCAGGTCATTTGAGTTTGAGACCCCTGCTCTACAGTAAATAATTTTGATGAGCCTGTCAAAAGCACGGCATCTACCAATGTCCACCAGAAATACATTCCTGATCAAAATCTTAAGACCAGTTAAAAAATTGCAAGAATTTGCATTTTGCGCTATTGGATCTTAAGAATGGGGATGGATGGCAAGGGAAGTTTACAAAAATGGACATCAGTTCCAGACAGTGGATGCCCTTTGTGAAGCCATCTTCAACACTTGGAGCAACGTTCCCACTAGCCTTCTGGAAACACTGGCATCGAGCATTGTTTGAAGTGATCAACAAGAATGGTGGAGCTACTCATTACTGAGTCCTTTTTTTGGGTTGGGTTTTTTTGAGCTATGGTCTTAAACTTTTTGATCAGCTGAAAAAAATCATGTTTGAGTGTAAATGCAGTTTTCAAAAGATTCCCTGCTCAAAAGTTTTTGTCTCTTGAACTGATTTCTTCTTTTAGCATTATGAAGCTCCACTTAGAACCTTCTTAAGATCCAATAGTGCAAAATGCAAATTCTTGCAATTTTTTAACTGGTCTTAAGATTTTGATCAGGAGTGTACATCACAGTGAGCTTAAAATGGGGTCATTTGGTTCAAGGAATAACAGAAACATGCTAGATAACTTCACACACATTATTTATTTAAAAAATAATGTGCAGAAAACAAAACCAGTGTTAAAATGACAGCTCTGACACCAAAAACCTGAAAAATGAAGAAAAGGCTAACCAAAGATTGTAGATGAAGCATATGATTTGAATGTATTCAACACTGGATATAAATCACGTATAGAGTTCAAAGTCTAGTCGCTTTGAACTGTGGAACTGAGATCCCTCTTGGTCCACCCTCCTGCAGTAAACACCACTGCTGAAATAGCCTTCATCCACCCAGTCCTGGAAAGACATGAAGAACAAAGAAAAGTCCCATATCATTAGTGTTTTGAGGTCTTTATAAACTTAAAATGTGTTAAATAACAGCTTTTAAGTCATTGAACTTTATCACTACCTGCACGGCTCTAGTTCCCTGACAAAAAGCTTTACAAACATTGCAAACAGCTGAAATGAGCTACAATTTGCTCACAATCCACACTTACTTACAGGGCGAGTGCAAAATGATGCAAATGTACTGCAGTGGACAGGATCAGCAGAAAAATGTATTTGAGCAAAAGTCAAAATCAGTATCAGTTTAAATGTAGGCCATATTTAAAATGTGTTCTCTGCCTAAATTGCTTTCGGAGCTCACCTAGTCAGAATGAGGTTACTGTAATATAAGCAGTCTGGTAAATGTAACAGGACTTACTAATGACCTTGCAAATACTAGAGAAAAACAAAATCTTGTAAATTCCTCAATTGAGTTGCAAAATGTAAAAGTCCCTGCCAAATGGTCAAGCTTCGCACCCTATCTCTAAGGCTTAGTTCAGACCCCTTCAAAGGAGGCTCATTTCTGCCACTTGTATCTGTGATGTCATTCTTTTAGTCACTAAGAAGATTAACTATGGTACCACATCACTTTAAATGTCATTAATGGCCACCGATGGAAATCTTTTTGTTCAGATCATTTTAAACAGTCACCTACAAATGTGAAGATCAATAAGTGAAAGTAGCTCTAGGAGGGTACCTGCATCTGCTGGCTGGTGAAAGGCCCGTAGACTTCTGAATTAACGTCATTGTCCCACTTGTACTCCCACATCACTCCATCGCTCACTGGATGGAAGACAAAATGTGATTAAACCAAAAATATAGTCTTTGAAATTGAAGGTTAGTATATAAAAGTAAGACTAAGTAACCTCTTTTATCGTCTTCATTGTCCTCAGTTGTTTCCCCATGCTTCTCATCAAACTTGTCAGCAAACATGTCAAGTTCCTCTTCTTCATCACCCCTCACTGCTGGCTGCTTCCTACTCATGCTCTTTAACCTGTAGGCCAATTTTTCATAGGTTTGCTGATAGATTTCAAACATCCCAGATCCAACCAGTCGGTCAGCTAGTGCTGTGAGCCGATCAAGCTTTTCTGTGTCCCGTTTGGTCTCCTCTGTGGATTCATTTTCTTCCCTCAGCTTTCCCTTCTTCCGTCCAAGGCCTCCTAACCGACGGAGCGCAGTAGCAACTGTTTCTCCAGGCTGCAGTAGTTCAATCAGAGCTTCAGTGAGCTGACGCTGTGTGTAGGATGCCAGCGGGTCCTCTGGTGGCTCTGCCTCTTCGTCCTCGTCTTCTTCTTGGTCTGCTTGCTGTTCTTCTCTCCGTTTTTCTTCCTCAGCCTCGTCTTCGTCACCTGCTCTGCGTGTACGTTTGGCTCCAAGACCTTTCTTCTTTTTTTGAAAGGCTGCTCTCTTATTCTCACCTGAAGAAAAACCATTATTATTAAAATATGAAGCATATGTAACCAAAATGCAATTATAAACTAGTAACATACAAACACCCAAAAACGTCTGCAGGTGCATGACTGAAAACAAGCGGTGAAAAAAAAAGAAAGAAAAAAAAAGACAAAGAATAAAGTGTTATAATAAATAAATAGGAAAAACCAAAAACCCCAAAACTCAATTACCCAGTCAATGTTGTCAAGCCAGTTGTCTCTAATCTGTTGCTCCTTTTTGATGAAATAGTTTCCCTCTGAGTCAAAGTGTCCTTCCTGCATCTCCTCTTCCAGGTTGAAAGGAGTAATAGAAACTCCCTCATCAAAGTCAATTGTTGCTCCCTCCTGACCTGAAAACATAGTTGACATGGTCCTAAATTAACCAAGTACACACAAATGCTTACAGGTTTTTCCTGGCTCAGAATGGGCCTTTGGCAAAGCCATACGCATGAGGTAATGAGTCTGTATTACTTTATCAGACAGAAATATTTCCGTTTGTTTATTTATGGCTATTTATTTCACTTGTGATTTTCCATTGGCTCTCACTAACAGAAAACTGGGTGGGTGCCAATAATCGCTCTATGCAGGAATAACCCTGGTTTGGCCAGAGCAATATCTTGCAATTGTATGAGAGAACTCTGCACATCGTCTTGTTAAAATAAGATTGTTTTCTTTATAGTGGGATTATTTGAAGGTAGGACTGCAAAGTTCATCAAATTTTAATCTTGATCACCAATTTAAGCTACCTACAATTAAATGAGCCTGATCGTGCAATATTTCCGCCATCCGCCAATTAAAAAGCAAAGCAAAGCAAAGGCTCTCTCAATCAGCGCCTGACCACATGTGCCAATCACAACTATTCCTGCACCGCACAGCTTGAAGTTTCCTGGATGTAGTCTGAATGAGTAACACTTTGTTAAAAGCCACATACAACAAAAATCAAATTAACACTGCACAAGGCGAAGCACTTGTCCCTCGTAATGGCTCATCATCTAGTGTTTGGAAATACTTTGGACTTAGTGCAAGTAATGTTAATGAAGAAGAAATCATATGAAAAGAGTGCGGTGCCTCTGCAACACAAAGAAATACAACTGATGTATTCAACTGCCTGAAAAGACACCACCAACTGCAATATAATCAGTCCATAAAGGCCAAGAAAAACAATGCAATGCTAAAGTGAATTATCCAACATCAACTTCGATGCCCATAAAAATGAGTACAGCAGGTCTGTGTATCTATCCAGCTCACAAACATGCACCAATCGCATTCCATTTGACCAAAGATGTGTGCTCACTGGTCAACTTAATGGACCAAAGACATGTTATCCCCTCGAGCAACTGGTTTTCCAAAGTGGCTCCACCGCATGCAAAATGCTGCAGAGGGATCTCACAGCTGCTGAGTACTTTGTAGGTACAATAAATGAAGTACAAAATGACTGCGTTTACATGAACATAAAAAACATTTTTGTCACTAAAATCAATGAATAATGATGGCAAATGATCTCAATATTCAACAAAAGAATTGTGTAGCCCTAGATGAAGGCCATATCTGAGGTTGCAAAAATATGTTTTGCTTCTGCCTGTTTCCATAGCAGTATACTTGTTAAGTGGTATTTATACTCTGTTATGGACACGGACAGCTGGTGACACCATGGATGAGCAGTCATTCCAATTATACTTCTTTAAAGTCCACCTGAAGGGCATGCATGCATAGTTGGTGCAAGTCTTGCAAAGGACTTTACATTTGCTTGATGTTGCTGACCACCATCTACTGTAGCTAATGCCTCATAAAATCACACTCCTGAAAAACCAAACTGTCACTTTAAAAAAATGACTCCAAATTTGACTCAGTGTGGGGGTATACAGATTTAAAACATGTCAAGAGTATATGTCCTGAAAATGTTATGAACAAAAAATTGAGTAAGCAAGACCACTTATCAATCATATACCACTTTACAGTTACAGTTTAAATAATCAAAAAGACATACCCTCCACATCATCACTGGCTAAAATATTATATTTGTTGCTGCTTGTGTCCTCTCCTTCATCCTCTTCATCGCTGTCAAGGGAATGTTTACCCTTGAACCTGGAACCCGGTCCGCTGACAGCTTCACAACTCTATTGCAACAGTAGAAGAAAATCAAAAAAACAAAATTACATAAATATTTCAAAAAAGTGGAGTGGAATGACACAAGATTAAAAAATAGGTAAAGAATTAGTGACTGAGCCCAACTCATCAACTTGTCCAGCTTTTATTTCCAGATATTTACATCTGGATCTGATGCACAGTTTTGAAGATAACATCTTTTGTCTGGAGCCACCCATTTTTCTTCTGAGCAAAAGTATTGGAGCAGATTGTGATGCTTTTCCAGGCTTTCACTGCAGCCTCTTTCAGTTGTTGTTTATTTTAGGGGGGATTACTCTCTTCAGTCTCCTATTTAGCAGGTAAAATGCTCTATAGGGCTCAAATCTGGAGACTGACTAGGCCAGTCAAAGACCTTCCACTTCCTGCCCCTGATGAACTCATTTGTAGTTTTGGCAGTGCATTTTGGGTCATTATCTTGCTGCAATCAGTTCAGGTGCATCTTTCTTTAAATTGACAGACAAACTGTTTCCGTAGACTTCTGAGTTCATTTAACATAATTTAGCATAATTGACTGCATTTATTTTCCTTTTTTTTTTCATCTTTAAAAAAACTTGAACCAACAAATACAATTTATATATACTTGTCAGTTCAGATAAGGTCATGACCTGGATACGGAGTGTGGGCGGGAGTGACGCCCATGGAGGACAGCAAAGGTCTCGGTCATAAGGTGCCTGCTACTTCGGCATGCCCCCCTGCTACTCCAAAACAATTTGAAAGCCCTGACTGTGTTTCACAGATGAGCTTGTACATTTTTCCATCACCCTGGCAAAGGTTAGCCTTTGTCTCATCAGTCCACAAAACTTTGTCCCAGAATTCCTGAGGATTGTCTGCCAATAGTTGATTTTTGAGCAATTTCTCATGTACATTTACAGCTGAATGTTGATAACAGTGCCCATGTGATGTTTGGGACATGCAGCTTTGACTCAGAAGTGCCTTTTTGTTTATACCTTTTGGGAAGAAAAAAAAATTCAGCTAAAAAATATTGAGATATTACTTTTGGTCCATATTGCTCAGCCCTAGCAACAATTCTTGTTGTTCTTAAATGTTTTTTAAGTAATTAAAGATGCAGGCTGTACAATTATACCACCCTGGAAAAAGAACAATTCAGAGAAACGATTAAAAGCCCAAATGACATTCATGCCCATGATGAGTATTTGTAAATTTCTGACCACACCTGTAGCTTTGCATTTGGTGTGAGCACCATTTTAAAAGATGTCGGTGTGGAGTCCAGGTGTGTCTTTAGGGTAGTATAGTTGCAAAATTATAAACAATGACCCACCATTTCCATTCCATTCCATTTTTCCATTCCCTACGTACATTATAAAATATGAATATATGCCACACCAGACTGCTTTACTCCCTGAAATTTAATATCAGTCTCTGCCACACAGATGTAGTATCAGCCTACAGTGGACAATACACTACTAAGGACTTTATACACATCTGTATAAATCACACTGAAATACTACAAAGTTCAATGTAGGTAACTGATGTATAACTACGCATTAGTTTGCCATTTTAACAGCGGAAATATCGAAATGTTGAAAGTACACGTGTGCGCTGTTTGTTTAAGTGGTTGTAAACAGCCAGTAAGAATTTACTTATTCTAAAAAAAATTATTATTATTGACATCTGCCACCACAGCAGTCTACACTTCTTAAATAACAGAGTAAACAAGACAGTTTTACCTTTTTATTCGGGACGTCGTCTTCGAGATCAAACTCTCCATTACCGTCCTCAAACGTTACTTTTCTTTTCGACATTGTGCTACAGAAAGGAGGAAAAACAGGGCCTCTTTTATTCCTCTGAGACAACTGGAGGTGAGCTATGATCTTACTTAGAGGCTTTATGAAACTTTGAGTATAATCCTGCAACGGTGTAGCAATTAGCCATTAACACACAACTCAGATTAGCTCTCTGGCTAACACGTTAGCCAAAAACAACAGCTACAAAGCGCATGCAAAAAAAAAAATTCTACGATTCAAAATGCCTCTGTGGGGGGAGGATAACATTTAATAAAGATAATACTTGCATGCTACATGTGAGATTTGCAAAGGAACCTGTTAAACTAATATTCTGCTGTAAAATGACTTAAAAACCTGCCGAAATGAATTCAAACGACGTTCGTTTTCGTTTCTTCTTTTTATGTTTTCACGTCCTCGTTGACAAACAGCGACACGGCGCATTACCGCCCCCACCTGATGAGGAGTGTGAATTGGATTTTATGTGCTAGATACACATAAATAGTGCGTATGTGAGGCTGGACACTAAGGAAGGATAAGCGACCTAGTATCGATTGGCTAGGCAGAAAGGTCGAGCTGGAAAGGATGTGCAGCAGATTCGGGTGGTTAAGGATAGAGACTGAAATGTACTGCTGAGTAAAGAGAGTGTGATGAGAATATGGAAGGAGTAGTTTGAGGAGCTGATGAATGAACAAAATGAGAGCGAGGAGGACAGATGGAGAAAAATTAGTGAAAGTCAGAAGAAGCAAAACAGAATACACGTGTATAAATGAGAGGGAGACAGGTGTAACAGTGAAGCTGCAAGGAGAAGAGGTAGTGGAGGTTGATAAACACCTGGAATACCTGGGGTCAGCCATCCAAAGCAATGGACAGTGCACAAAAGAGGTGAAGGAGAGAGTTCAGGAGTGGGTGGAGATGAGTGTCAGGGGTGATTTGTAACAGAAGGAAAGCAGCAAGAAAGGGAAGATTTACAAGATGGTAGTGAGACCTGCAATGATGTATAGTTTGGAGACGGTGGCATTGGCAAAAAAAACAAAAAACAAAAACAGGAGGCGGCGCTGTATATCCACAGCATATAAGACCCTTGATGTCTTAACACGTCGGACCCTTTTAGAGTCTAAATTCTCTGAGGTCCTTTAGGATAAAAAGGATAAATGGATGTCAAAAATAGACACAACAAGCAAAGAAATGTTGAGCCACATTTTCAGGAGGTCACTGAATGTTGGTCTGTTTTTACACGCCTGAATTCACGTTGTCTAAATAAAGCTCAAGAATCAACCATCTACCAAAGGGACATTTGCACCATGTACAATAAAAGATTAGATCTGAACAGAAAATGTAGAAGTGAGAGAGAGCTGAGGCAGATGCATAAGAAGTCAAACTCCACTTCAGCTTTTAGCATCTCACTTCCCGGTAGCACTTCTTGTCAGTGAGGTTGGTTTCGACTGCCGGTGTATGACCCATCAGCTCAAAGCAGACTCAAGCGTAGAGGAGAGAGAATATAATGTTACCAGGGTTTTGTTACCAGGAAGTGGGTCGAGTTATTTATATTTCAACGCTCGTCCTCTTGTTCTTGAGGGAGAACTGGTGGTAGTAACCTGAACCTATATATTCAAACATTGTCTGGTTCTGGTGGAGAACAATTGGCTTCACGTTCGGGAATGACAACAATCAAAAGAAAATATGCGCGAATGGATTAGGTGAAGTCCGCGTGAGAGTGCAAAGTGACACTGTGAGGGATTTATCACTGGCAGGGGTAAGTCTGAGTCACTATTTTCTATTATGTCACTGTTGTTTGAGTCACTAGACAAAAACTATTGGATTATGGTTGATACAATTTAGCTGCCTGGCTATACAACTGTTGTCATCATTATAAGCTATTTATAGAAAAAGCTTATAATGATTAAATATCAATATGAACACCCAGTGGTGGAACAATATAGTATTCATAATGTGGCAGCAGTAACAAAGTGTTGGATCTAGTTTTAACTGTTGTGTATGCAGGTATCACACTCACGTTTGACAAGTGTGTTACAGCAGCATTTGGAAACAAGGCTTTTCAAATGGCTTAAAGAATAATTCAAATCACAGTTAAAAGACATTAAAAACATAACTTAAATGAGTTCATAGCTTCAGCACATTTTTATTATGAACAATGATTGTTTCATTAGAAACAGATGTTAAAATCTGCTTTGGCTTACTTGGTTTTACTGAAAACACCTTTACAGGAACACTGAGTAAGCCTGACCCTGACAACTTTGATGAAATGTTATTGTTCATTTTGAGTCTTTCTTTTGTTTCAGGGTGGGTCTGTTAATGTTTTATGTTTCATCATGTTTAGTTTTTCTTTCTTTTTCAGTGTTAGTTGTAGTTTTTTTGTGTTATTATTATTGTTATAGTACAGAGAGTATTTGTCAAACACAACACTCTGTGGATGCAGTTGTCTTACAGCTGTATAGACAAATTTATTAGTATGTACTATCATTTCACTTACATTTCATAATTTTCATCAATTATTTTTTCATTTTTATTTGAATTTAAAAAATGTTCTTTACTTCTTTACGCCTACCTTTACTTTTTAAGTTTAATTTTAGTTAACTTAACCTTGGTCTGGATACTTTGTAGCATACAGGTAAAATCCACACTTTGACACACATAAAGCCAGTGGACTGATTTAAGGGCCATGAATGTTTCCTATGTCACTCTTCTGTAATATGTTCTACACATCTAATGCAGTTTCCGGTGCAAATATCATCCAAATATAACAGCAGTTTCTCTTTTACAGGTGTTGTGATGAAGCTTCATGAGAAGATTTTAACCCACTACCTCTCATGCACCTCTCCAGTAGATAAAGAAGGATATCTCTACAAAAAGGTTTGAGATTACATAAATCACAAACAATGTGAAACCAGTTTTCCTAAGTAAATGCAACCATTTTTGCTTCACTTTAAGTCATGTTACTTTACATTTCCCTGTAGAAAAAGCGAAATGATACCTACCACCGGCGGTGGTTTGTCCTGAAAGCAAACCTGCTTTTTTACCAGGAGCGTCCAGCTGACCGTCACCTGCTGGGTGTCATTGTGCTGGAAGGGTGTGCTGTTCAGCATCCAGAGTCTGATACACATTTTGCCTTCTCCCTGGTGTTTGGGTCTGGACTCAAAACCTACAGATTTGCAGCAAGAGATCGTCAGACTCAAGAGAGCTGGGTGAAAGCTTTGCACTCAGCCAGCTACTGTTACCTCTCCCTGCTGGTGAAAGATCTGAGGAGACAGTATGAAGGTGTGCTCGGAGGACTGTGGCCTATACATCAAACTCTCGTGTTTTTTTGCTTTCAATCAGCTACTTTTTTGGTATAATTTTAATCTACCTAATTTAGCTAGTACTTGTAAGGTTTACTGTGCTATTAAAAACCCAAGTGTAAAAAAAGCCTTTCATCAACAACATTTTTTTTTTGCTTGTCCCTGCTGCAGCGATGTGAGGATTTGCTGCTTTACAGGCATAGATTCTAAGAATTTATTGCTCCTAGTTAAGAAATATCACAGCATGTAACCACAATGCGAAACTTTAATTCTGACATTTTTGCAAAAAAAAAACTACTTAACTTTTTTTTTTAACCTCTACTTTAACATATAAAATTAATGTTTTCTGTGAATATTTTGTTTTCTATTCACAGAAGCCAAACAGCAACAAGGCCCGGGTGAGTCGCATCCTTCTGTCAGTTCCCTCAAGCAGTCCACAAACAGCATCTTATTCACCACAATGCAGCAAACAGCAGTGGTCAGGGAGGGGAGGAGTTTCAGTGCCAGTACCCTTTTACAAGCGCCTTCCATCCCAGCTAAAGTGGGAGCAAAAAAAGTCCCCCAAACTTTGGCCCAGGAGAAATGCTTACGTCACACCCCTCAATGGACCGGCACCTTTGTACGGTGAATGGCCTTTGGTGGGATTTGACCCGCTGGAGGATTTCAGCACACTTCATGATTATTATGGCCAAGAAGTGAAGAAAGCACGAGAGGAGTGGCTGAAAAGTCGTCAGAAGGAAGAAGACTGCACTGATCAAGATCTCATTGACCTGGGGTGAAGGAAAACAAAAAGAGCTTAAGGTTCTTTAAGAGGAACTGAGATGAAGTGATTCACGTGTGTCAAACAGGAAGTGAACCTGTTTTAGTATTTTGAGCCTCAGATGCCTGACATCTGTTTCATGTGATCAGCTTTGATCATTTCTAGATTTGCTTTAAATCTTTCTGCAGCAAGTTGTGATTTTCCTCATTTGACTAAGGTAAGACAGGCTTGCACTTTTTGCAGGACGCAACAAAGAAGGCAACACACTGAAATGTAACGAAGGGTAGATGCTGGTTCAAAGAGGCCTTTTTATTTTTATATTTTATGGTAAAAGCACAGGTTGATATTCAAGTGTCTCCAGGGAGCAATGGCAGTGTGACAGCAAGTCAGCATGCACAAGAAAATGTGAATTTCCTGTTGTGAGATGCCCAACTTCAACTTCATTCAAGTGCACCATGATTCAGTGTTAAATAAGGGTGTATTATATGAAATTCATGGCATGATAAAATAAACATTGTTGATTTCTATGTCTTGTAATTGGTTAGTTGACATGTACAACCCTGTACGATGGTGAGGCACAAAATACAAATCGAAAACACAGCTCAAAGGAGCCCCTTCTTAAATATACACCTGCGATTAACAGTGGTGGTCAGGAAGTCCATGTCCTAAAGGTAGACTTTAAATACCTGGGGTCAATCATCCAAAGCAATGGACAGTACACAAGAGAGGTGAAGAAGAGAGGCAGGGTAGAGTGGGTGGAGATGAGTGTCAGGGGTCATTTGTGACAGAAGGATAGCAGCAAGAGTGAAAGGGAAGTGAGACCTGCTATGATGTGTGGTTTGGAGGCCGAGCTGGAGGTGGCAGAGCTGAAGATGTTAAGATTTTTATTGGGAGTGACCAAGAATAGAAATGAGTACCATCAGGGGGGCAGCTCAGGTCGAGCACTTTGGAGACAAAAATTAAAGAGGCTGAGATGGTTTGGACACATGCAGAGGAGGGACAGTGGATATATTAGACAAAGGATGCTGAAAATGGAGCTGCCAAGCAGGAGGGACACAGGGAAATCACAGAACATTCATGGACGTAATGAAGGAGGGTTGGTGTGACTGAAGGGGATGCTAGGGATAGGGTGAGATGGAGGCAGATGATCCGCTGTAACAACCCCTAAAGGGAGCAGCTCAAAGTAGTAGAAGAATCAGTGGAGGATGGTGACCAGTAGAGGGAGCTGCAGGCACAGTGTGTGACTTACCGATTTATAGAAACACGCAAGACGCACAAAGAATGCAGCTGGTGTTACATATTTAAGAAAATTTAGTTGAGCTAGCCACTTTTTAATTGTTTCACTATAATATGCTTGACTCTTAATTTCTATTAATTACACTATGTTGAAACCACGTGACAATCAATCAATTCCTGTAACTTCCACTAGACTGGGAAAACAACAACAGACACCTGAGGTGCCCTTAAAATATACTATATGGCAATCGATGTAACACAGTCATAGATGGAATCAAATAACAAAACAGAGTAACCTCAGACTGGAAGGTAATCAAACACACAGTGTGACTTACAAACTCCAGTGTCCCCCATGTTACTCCGGTTTCTTAACACCGTCTTCCCCATAGGTCAAGCTGGGAGCTTCTCCACATTCCAGACCCTACGGACATACATACCAATCATCCAGAAAGTGATAGATGGCTTTTCAGAAGCGTGGTGAGATGTCTCACATTACGGTGCAGGCGCCTGCAATGTACACACACACACACACACACACACACACATCTGTATGGAAACATGTCCTCGCCACACCAGCGTGTAAACACATTGTGATGCGGGTGAAGTCAGTAAACTGCAGCAGCCGACACATCTGTGAAGAGTTAGAGATGCTGTAGTTTATTCTCATATAATTTTCTTTTAGATGTGCTTGACACTCACGGTGAAAGAGAAGAGCAAATTTCAAGAAACAACTTTGATTTCTTTGTTTCTTACAGAAGGCGGAGTTTGAAATCAGGATTTTGCCCTTTCAGAGGGAAACTCTAAGGGGGCAAACTTACACAATGGCAGAAAGAAACATGATAAACCAAAACAGTTGGATCGGTGGTTAAAGAATATACGATGCCTACAATATCTTAATACTAGTAATAGTGCAAACTTGGACTTGCTTGTGTGTTTTCTCTAACTTGCAGGACCTTAATTATTTAAATAAATCCAAAAATTTAAAAGCACCAAACAATTAATGTGAGAGCAGATTAAGAAGCAGAAGAACTCCTTTTAAAGTTAAAATACAGATTTTAAGTGGTGTTTGATACAGGCGGCACAGTTGTGCTGGTGTTAGCACTGTCACCACACAGTAAGAGGGTTCCTCATTTGAATCTTTTCACTGGCTGAGGCCTTTCTGTGTGGAGCATGTTCTCTCCGTGCCAGGTTCCACTTCCTCCCACAGTCTGAAGACATACATGCTAGGTTAATTGGTTAATTGGTGGCCTGGAGGATACAGAATAAATGAAATAGGTAAATCGGCAAAAAATAGGCAAAATAGGCAAATCTTATCCACGCCGTACCCTTAAAAGTAAAAACTGACAGCATGTGGTGTGATACATATCACTCCTACAACAAGATGCTGATGGTCTAGTGAACCAGATGTCAAAGGTCAACAGGAAGACAAGGTAAGTGCTGGCAGTCAGACCCTGTCCAATTAAAACAATTGTCTGCCAAATTCAGATTACTGAGGGACTGGAAACCAGTAGAAAGCAGAGATGTGACTCATCAGTGGCTGGAGGGAAGATAAGTGGAAGCACAAACAGTCTCAGCCAGAGAACAAAAATAAATGTATCTGATTAATGAAATGAAAACAGATTATCTGTGATGCAGATTTGGATATAAAACCTGAAAAAACAAATGAAGGAAAGCATTTTGCCTTTGGGGGGGGGGTGTTGACAGACTGTTAGGTTTATTTAGCTATTTTGGTCACCCTCAGCTGTCCCTTTTATGCTCTTCTGGGAATGTCTGCTGCCATCACCCTGCCAAGTAATCCCCTTATATTTAAGGGGGAGCCCGAGGGGTAGACGGCGCGAGAGGGGGGCAAACAGTGGGGAAAATGTTCTTGACTGGGACCAATTGGAAAACACACATCTTTGTAGTGATGAGACGGCAGAGCCTCAGGCAGAGATTAAACATGCTTTCACTTGTCTGGCATGTTACTACCAAAAAAACTACTCCCCACACACACACAAATGAAACAGGAAAGAAAAATAAGAAAATATATATTTTCACAAAAGACCAACTCTGAGTTACAGAAAGTATCTTTTATACATTACTGCTTAATTTCCATTCTGCTTCTAAAAGGAAAGTATTGTAATTTTACGGCCTCATGCTCGGCTGTGGTTTTAACTTCTCGATTCAGCAAAGAACATTTTATTCAATTAAGAAACATCATGTAAATGTACAAGGTTAAAGATTAAATTGATGGTGTGCAACACTTTTGGCTTATGAAAATAAAGTCTATGATTAGTTCAATTAAAAAAAGTTAAATATTAAAAGTTAAATAAAGTTAAAATAATCCCTCCATGGGAAATTAACAATCTAATTAAGCCACATGTTACATAATGTCAGACTTGGAGGTCATTTTTCTTTAGGATCAAAGTTTTGTGAACAATTTAAGAACATTTTGATACTATAGAATATATTTATTTCAAAGTACTGAAGTACTTTCATAATACAGACTTTTATTTATAAGGGTGTATTTTTGTACATTGCTGTTTTGGCACTAATTCTCATTCATCACAGTCTGTATATCTGTAACCTACAGTATAATCAGCAGCATGTTCTGATTATAGAAGTTTAATCCTTATTATTTTTAAAAGTTATTTAATCACGTTGCTATAATTCTTTTTCTTTTTCCTTTTTATGCCTCATTGTTTTCAAAGACAATGATGTTAATGACAGTTATACCAAGGATGACCCCGGTGATGGAAAAAATATGAACAATGAATGCTGATGTTAATCTGCGTTTAAAGTCTTTGTGCTATTATTTTAATTCTTGAAAGATGAGATTGTTGAACAGATAATTTAATAAAGCTTTCCATGTTTGCACTTTATCGTCATTATTAAATTCAGTTTAATTAATGTCCCATTTCATCACGATGGAACAGAACTAGAAGGGTTTGAAAAGACTAAGAAATAGACGGGAAAATGTGCAAATAAAGCTATCTATAAAATAGAGACCAGTTTGCATTTGCATTAAGAAAGGGCAGGGGTAAAACAGGAATAGATACTGTATGTAAGACTGTAAGCATGCATATCCAAAGATATATTCTTAGTTTTCTACAGCTATTCTAAAATATTTCAATGTGAGGATAAAGCAAAAAAACCCAAAAAAAACATTGATTATATATTGCTTGCTGTGATTAATTTTAGTAATGCCTGTATGTTTTTATGTAGTTCTACATCTGATCCTCCTAATAAGCTCCTGTCATCATAACGTCCATGGGAAAATCCCAAATTTGACATCAGCATCGTCACTTAAAAAAAGACAGCAGAGCTGTGCACATTCAGGGTAAGAGCTCCATCAGTTGCTGAGCATATAGAATGCTTGTATCTCAGACTGTAATATCACAAATGGACATCACAAACCAAAAATAAAGTCAGAGTGGCCACTGCGCCTTTCTGCAGGCAGATGGAGGTGGACAGAAGGAGGGTGGAGAGATAGTGTCCAGTGGTCCAACAAGTATCTATGTCCCGAATGTCCTTATTAGTCCACGTGGGACTGCAAACCTGCAACATGGTCCCTCAGATATCAGGTTTACTTAATTCCAAGACTCCTGGGTCTATTTTTGATCTCCTGTAAGGTGATACGCAGTCTCGCCATTCTGTCTCCTTCACTTTTGCCTTCACTTCATGCTTGACCATCTTCTCTCTTTCTCTCTCTCTCTCTCGCTTTCTCTCTCTCTCTCTCTCTCTCTCTCTCTCTCTCTCTCTCTCTCACACACACACACACACACACACACACACACACACACACAAAATATCACTCTCTCTCTTTTTATTCCCATCCAAACTTGATGCTGTGGCTAAAGTTAGATTTGTCCGCCAGAGAAGTATATAAGCCCCCGGGGATAAACGTATAACGCGGCTTCACACACACTGTCTTCCCTTTCTTGATCACCCAAACCTCAGCTCAAACCGTCTCAAGATGGTGAGTACCAGGCTTCTCACATCTCTGCACAGTGATGGTGGTGGAATTATCTACAGGACAAGTTAAACCAACTCTATGGATTACCTTTTTTTTTTTTTTTTTTTTGGTCCAAGCTTGAAATAGAAATTCCAGTAGATATATTTTGGATTTTTCTGTATATTTTTTGGAGAACTGGGTTCTTGGTAATGCATTTGTAAGGAGGCTTGGATTCTAATGCCTTGTTACTATGAGTCTGTATGAGTTTCTAGATAATTTGTCAAGCTGATCAGTTTTGTAGAGCTGAATTAGCTTTTATAAAATGTAACAAGCATAAATTGGAAGCTATCATATATTTGAACTAGCTTGAGGGATGCACCTGAGTAGTAATCTGACAGGGCGATGGTTTTCAATCAGGGCCTTTACGAGACCAATCAAACAGGTTTAGTACAGCACTTGTACAGCACTCATTAGCATCCCAGATTAATTTAAAGATTTTGCTCTTATGTTTGTCATCCAGGCACCAAAGAAGGCCAAGAGGAGGCAGGCAGCAGGAGACAGCGGCTCCTCCAATGTGTTCTCCATGTTTGAGCAGAGCCAGATTCAGGAGTACAAAGAGGTGAGGTTGTCTACATCCCTTCTGGAGGCTGCCTTTCTCACTCTGTAAGCATCATTCATGGCTGAACCCCCAGGAAGCATTTGACAGCCTCTGATTAGCTGTCAAAGATATTTAAATAGCCCCAGATTCCGAATCTGTGCTGAATTAGAATTTGCTTTAGCGACTCTCGGGTCTGTTTTCACAGCAGTTGCTATTTTGCATGCTTCCACTTCTCCACTGACAGTTTAATAAGCATAAGAATGTCGTTAGGAGCAGCTCTGAGATTTCAACACCATCTGAAGCGTTCCATATTTTGGCCACCTCTGCCCCCTTGGCATCCCAGTCTTCAGCCAGCTGTCACAGCTGGCTGAAGACTGGGATGCCAAGCAAAAACAAACTAACTACTGTGTTATAATAAAGAAAAGAAAAACAAACACGTTGCACTCCTTTGGGGGCATATTATATTTTTAAAGGTTTACTTTTCAGACCCCACTGAAGATTTGATAAGATTAGAAGGAAAAGGCAAAGAGCAAAGAAAAAAGTGTAAAAGTAAAGAGTAAAAATTGTGTGTCAGAGTTCCTTAAGGTCAGGGAGATTTGATTTTAGAAGAGCATACCGTTATGACTCCGGAGTATGATGATGTCTGGGATTTCAATGTGTTGCCAAGTGATATAAGCTCCAAATAGAAGAAACATTTCTCCCTCCGATAAGTGATACAGGCTTCTTGAGTGCCACATAGGAAACACATGTAATTATGATTAGGACGTTCTTAGCACATTGCACAGATGGAAAGCCAGCAGGCAGCGGGATGTATTTGTATCTATTAGCTTAAGCGTGTGTGTGTGTGTGTGTAGAGAGAGAGAGAGAGAGAGAGAGAGAGAGAGAGAGTGTAAGCAACAGGAAAGCAAGGAGAGAAGGTGATGAGAAAGGTCAGTGAGTGAAGTTCAAGTCCAAGAGGTCATCTTAAGTTTCATGGCTGTAACATGCAGAGTACATCAGACAGCTGTACCCTAATGATACTTTCCCAAATTAAACACTCCCTCCTGCCCACCTAAAGGCCACTAAGGCCAGGTCTGACTTTTTTGCGGTAGCCTCTTTCTAACACAGTATCGTCTATCAATATTTGTGTTAAAGATTTTTATCGGCTGCCAATTTATTGAACAAACTATTGACAGGAGTTCATAAAAGCCTAACGAGACCTAACTCCATCCACACACACAGACTGCATCTGTCCCAAGTGTTTCCTTCCGATAATAAACCCAGGCTTTTCTTTCCAGGCTTTCACAATCATTGACCAGAACAGAGATGGTATCATCAGCAAAGATGACTTGAGGGATGTGCTGGCCTCAATGGGTGAGTCCTGATGGAACAAATTTATACCCAGAAAGCGTGTGTTAATATTTGCTTCACGCTCTCTCATCATGCTCTGAATTTCTGTGACCTTCAGGCCAGCTGAACGTAAAGAATGAGGAGCTGGAGGCCATGATCAAGGAGGCCAGCGGCCCAATCAACTTCACCGTCTTCCTCACCATGTTCGGAGAGAAGCTGAAGGGTGGGAATAACATTTTCACCAAATGATTTATATTACACTGGAGCTGAAGGGAAGTCAGTCAGCAGTAGTGGAAAGTAACTGCTACACTAGTTCCTTTTTAAGCACTTTCAAATGAAAAGCTTTTAACATGTAATGCACAATTATAATTAGCAATATAAATAGCAAAAAAAGAAATTCATTCACCCACGTATACCATTAAACTAATGTTTGCTTAATTTGTTGCTAACATTGTCTGCCATTGTCGGCAGGTGCTGATCCCGAGGACGTTATTCTTAGCGCCTTCAAGGTCCTGGACCCTGAGGGTACTGGAACCATCAAGAAGGAATTGTGAGGACTTTTAAAACAATCTTTATTATCATCTATGTTGGTCCAAGAGGAAAGAATTACAATTTTAAATCTTTTTTTTTTTTTTTTACCTATTCCAGCCTCGAGGAGCTCTTGACCACTCAGTGCGACAGGTTCTCCAAGGAGGAGGTAAAATCAGTAACTCCACATTTTGGCACACTGGCCCTTGAGTCTTGTTATTGTACACTGTTACTCAGCTTATCTTTATGTAATAGAAACACAGAATTCTTGTTCTGTGGTTTTATGTTTTTTAATCAAATAATTACATTTCATAATTTAACAGAAGAAAGTTCCAAGTGCTGTTCTTGATCGGGATATTGGAGCATCCTTATTGATTGTAGTGAAGAGATTCTATTTCTTCATATGTTTGGGACGGGTCTCCCCTTTATTGCTCCATGAAATGCATCTCGAACTCATTTAAGACTTTGAGGTTTCTTTTCAGACTACTTTTTAGTAGCATATTTATACTTTTGACTACTAAAAAAACATCAGATGTATAAACTGAATTCAAATCTTGTATTTTTTGTTAAATAAGTTGCTTTAAACAATCCAGATTACCAGCTTTATTCTTCAGTTAGTCTCCGTGAGAGATTATTTGATAATCCAATATCTAAAAATTAAAATGAAATTATATAGTGTATATTTCTTTTTTGAAATTTTAAATTATGGACCATTCTACACCCTCAATGACGCGATGGATTTCCAAACTTGCTTTTCTCCCTCAGATTAAGAACATGTGGGCCGCCTTCCCCCAGATGTTGCTGGCAACGTAGACTACAAGAACATCTGCTACGTCATCACACACGGAGAGGAGAAGGAGGAGTAAAGAGAAAGCTAGAAGACAAGAAAGACAACAATCCCTTTGCTATTCTGCCTTCCCTGTCCTTTTCTTTCCTCCTCTTCCTCCCCACTCACCTTCTGTGTAAACCCAGGTGCTCAGCCGCTCACGTTTAAACCAAAGACTTGTCACACTTACACATGAGATGACTGATGCCCGTGGGATGTCTATGTTTGCTTATGGGGAATAAGGATGGTGATCAATAAAATTATCCTGTGACATCATTTCCAACCTCTCTTTCCATGCAAACAGCGTCTGTCTTCTCACCTCTTCATCTCTGTGTGGCCTGTCACTCCAGCCTCTAAGGTGCTTTAGTGTGAATGAATCGTGTCTCCTCTGCTTCCCTCAGTACCTGAGAGGAAATGGTTACTATTTGGAGGGGCACACCAAGCATGAGGACTTCATTCCAAATTTTGAAGATGTCCTTCTGAGTAGAGGTGGACTATAGGGACTATTTGCAGGTTAGATGAAAAAAGTTGCCTCCTTAAAGAGATGACAACTTAATTTCCTTGAAAAGTTAAAAAAAAAAAAAGTTGAAGGAGAGGAGAGAAAGGGGCGAAAGAAAACATTCAAGTCTTCGATTTCTTTCCCTCCCCTCCTTCTTGCAACTAACAAATCACCTTTTTTTCCATAAGCAGTCTTGAATCCAGAGACTGGAATCTCCCTCTCCTGTCCTCTGTAACGAATAAAAGGGAAGAAAAAAAATGTGAATAAAATCTCTTTTCTTTTGTACAATAGTGTGTCTGTTCAGTGGCTCTGTGGGGCAGGGTTTTGAGCTACAAAAATCACTCACATATACACACTGAGTGACATCTGGTGGTGCTTATTTTTATCTGCATGTACAAAGAGGAGCTTAAAAAAGAAAATCATGCAGATGAGATCCTTCCACACATGGCTGCAATAATTATGAATAAAAGCTGATTCAGCTGACTCTTTTCACTTATAAATGCCAGTTATTTAAATCTAGCTTATGATAAGCCATCTTATGATTAAGTCACATAAGAGAACTTGTGGTCTCAAGATTTAATTCTTGATGCACAAACAGAACATCGGCCATACACCAAAAAAAACCAAACACTGCAGTGATTTAATATATTATGGTTTATTACTCATCACAAATGTCATTATCATCATTAATTATAAATACAACAGTTGCAGATCTGAAGGAATGAATTCAATTAGCTATGATTTTATTTCACTTTTGCCAGAGAGAGAGTGACATGTAAACTTAAAGACACTAAAGACGTAACGGCATGGGGAGAAAAACAGCTGAACCACTTTTTTCCTTTTTTTGAAATGTTTGCAGTCATTCCCAATGAAATGTATTCAAGGATTAACCTCAGGGTTAATGCAGAAATGCAAAGGACCTGACAGAAATGGATTTTCTCAATATTGCAGAGCAAAGAGCAGCTAGTGTCAGATTCATTTCATCATCACATCATCTCCAGCCCTCTGAACAAAGAGAAATAATGCTATCATCCAGACATGAGCTGCAAGGACATATTGCTCATAAATATCATAGCCCACGGGCCTGAAAGTGTGCCAAGTACAACACCTGGTGAAGCACAAAATCCATTTTTTTCCACCGTACCGCTCCGATTATCACGTTCAGAGGTGAAGTCAGTGCTGCGGTCATCACGCATGCACCAACAGTCATGATGGAGCAAAGTTTGCATAGATGTGTTCGGGTTATCCACACTAACACTACACTTAATCTGTGCCTATAATGCACCGCCGTCAAAACAGAAGAGGGAGGGAGCGGGTGTGAGATGTTCATATATTTAAATGACAGCCATGTGGAGACCTGAAACAAGTGGGAAAACGATGAAGATGAAGGACATGTTGGCTACAAGTACACGAAAGTCCCTCTAATCATCAACTACGAAACAGTACAGTTAAAGAGCATCAATGTTTTCTTGCCATCAAATGGTTTTCACTAACTATCTGGCACTATTCATCATATACTGACGGGGTTCAGTGCCATTTAATTAAGCATAAATATGTTACAGTACAGAACACTGAGTGTAAATACATTAGGGAGTTAGTCCATAAGTCATAATGAATGTTACAACTTGGTGAGACAGAAGTACTTCAGATCTTCAATTAAAATCACCTTTTAAGCATATGATGCAGTACAAAGACCTTCAATTCCTAAATATTCTGTCTGAGTCAATCATTTTAAAAGTTTGTTCTCTCAACTCTAAGGCCCATTTTTTTCCACTCAAATCTGTTTAATACTGCACCTCAGTAAACTGGAGACTCGTGAACCTACGCTGACCAAACCAACAATGAAAGTAAACCAAAGACATGCATCGAGTTTGCTGAGTAAAAGCTGAAGACTTAATGTGCAAAAAAAAAAAAGAAAAGGAAAAAGAGCGAAATAAAAAATGAAAGACTTTAAACAATTCCCCCTGCAACTACGCTGTGCAGTCAGCCTTCATTCCAGTCAACCAGGTATCTCTTAGATAGAAAAATAGTCAGACCCAAAATAATAATAATAATTCATAATATACTATATTTGATTAAATTAACCACTTTGTACATAAATACAGAGCCCAAAAGGTCAAAGATCAGAGGTTAATGCTACATTGGCACACCTGGCACCTCCAGTAAAGTGGTTTCCTATAGGTCCTCTAGGCTGAAACTCTGCCTGCTGAGATGCTTGTTTTCCATGTCACCACACTAACAGAGTGGTCAACTTCAGCGGTGCTTTGTGACAAAAATCACAAGTTCAAAAAAATAAAAATAAAAATTCTTCAGTCACTTATGAAACTTGAAATCACATTCATACTAAAATTTGGCTGCACATACAATTTTGTTCACTGAAATTAAGATAATACTACACTTACAGAAGGACATTTGGTCTGCAGGACTTGTGCACAGATACACAAGCAGTGTACTGATAATGTTGTGCCTACTTTTCCCATTTTCACCCCCACTCCCACCCCCGCTGCAAAAACCAACCTCACACATGAAATTTAAACTAAAATCTGCTCCTCCAAAAAAAGTGACCCATTAAAACATTGCCACCACTACAAAGTACTGTTTCTTCTGCGACTTTAAATCTTCTCCCTCTTTTTTTTTTTTTTTTTTTATCTAATCAAGTTTGAAAACACAGAAGGGATTCCATGCTTATTTGACTTAAACAAAAAAAGGGAGGCCACACATAGCACATTAACACGTTTCACTATACTACTAAGGCACAGACAACAGTTAACATGACAATAAATACATCCTCAACAATATCACTAGCATTTCTGTCTTCGGTGCCTGCGTTTGAGATGACTTCAAATGGTTAATTTTCTTTTTCTCCCAGATAACCCATCCTCGGATGAGACGTGACAGGGCATATGGAGTGTTAACACCATCCTATGTATTGCAGATAGACTTTATTTACATCCTCTATGGCACCGTTAACAACTTCTGCAAGCATTTGAGCCGATTCTTCCTCACACCACTGCCATCAGTCTGACTCAAATTAAAAGAAAAATTTTTTTTTTTTAAAAACTAAAACAGAAAGTGACTGTAATCTTCTGAAAAGAAAAGAAAAAATTCAGATTCACCGACCGGGCTCCAGTTGAAAAAAAGGAAATTTTGTCCCATCTCACTAAAACTGTGAAAAAGAAAGCATTGAGCGGAAGGCAAAAAGTGCCCCGAGGTCCTGTTAAAACCACGATCCAGTTTTCTCCAACATAGTCCTTGGACTACTTTAAGTCTTTAAAATGATGCATTATATAGGAAGCCATCCCATTTTTAAAACTAATTACGGTTTCTGGGAATCTTTTGTTCCCCTGACCTCTTTTTTTTTTTTTTTTGCTCAACCTCCCTTTTTGTTACTCTGGAATGACGAGGTGGAAAATTAGGCTGACTCTTTCGCTGCTGTAGCTCCATTTTTGTCCTCTGCCTCTCCTCCTCCTTTGTCCTTTTTCTTTCCCCCTTTCTTCTTCTCTTTTTCTAGCTTCTCCTTCTCTTTTTTGAGCCTCTCTTTTTCAGCCTTTTCCTTTTCCTTCTTTTCCTTCAGTTTTTTCTTCTCATCATCCTTCTCCTTCTTCTTGTCTTCTTTGCTTTTCTTCTTCTTCTTTCCTTCTTCCTCCACATTTGTGGCATCAGCTGATGGTGCTGCTTCTTTTTTTGAATCTGGGCATGGTGGCAGAGGGGCGTTGTTTGCAGTAGGAGAGGGGATAGTGGGAGTAATTTGCTCCGAGACGATCTTAGGAGAGGGGGACAGAGTAGCGGGGGCTTGCGGTGTGCTTTGCGTTGGGCCCGGAGAAGCAGGTTGGCCCTGCGCTGAGGAGCCCTCCAAGGCTTGAGCAGGCCCATGGGATGAACTAGCCACACTTTTGACTAAGGGACTCTGTGGTGTTGCCTTCTGACCTGCCCCTGGGGGCATAGGCGGTTTCTGGCTGGGTCCTCGGTTTGAGCTTGGTGTTACTCCAGTTGGCGACAGAGGTGGTAGGCCCTCAAATCCTGACGGCCCTGAGAAGGAGCCCTTTTTGTGGGAGTGGAAAGGAGCCTTGGACTTGCGGAAACCAGGGAGTGAGAGCAGACTTGAAGATGCCCTGAGGGGTCCTGGTGGTGGGACTGGGCTTCCTAAGAAAGAGAAGCTTCCACCGGAGCTGATGGAAGCAGCTCGGCGTTTGTGCTCGTAGATGGCTCTTGTACCATGGAGGCGGCGTCCCGGCTGGTGCATAAGCTCCCCTCTGGACTCCCTCCACTTCCTCACCTGGATGTTGCACTCCCTCTCTATGAGTGCTTCAGTCACTGGGAGAGAGACGATCTGGACAGCAACACATCAGACAAGGAAGAGACAGACAGAGGAAGTGAGGAAAACAAGACAAGGCACGATAGGATAAAATGACTCATAGCTCGTGTCTCTGAGTAAAAACAGAAACAAGCTTTATGTGTGCAGCCTGTAAAATGCAAGAGACACAAACACTCACCTCCTGTACCAATATCTCCTCTCTGATAGTGTCAGGTGAGATGTTTCTTCGACGCTCCATGGTCTCATACATGCCTTGGAGTTCCCGAAGTTTATCAACAGAGCCAAGCATCTGTTTCAGTAGCACCAGGCCAACACGGAAGACTATCTTCACTCCTACACACAGACACCTATGTTAGGGTTCCTTTAAACTACAAAAAAACTCAACCTACCCAATACATTTGGAAAAACTCTAGCAGTTATCAAAGTTCTTTTTCTTATTTTCAGTCACAAACACTGATACAGTTTTGGATGATATTAAATATAGCCAAATCTCAAATAGTGCATATCCTGTGATTGACAAGCAAAAGTTCAGGCTTGATTTAAATGGTCTGTTTCACTGAGGTTTTTTTTTTTTCTATTCTTGGTTCTGTATGATGTTAATAAGGGCTCAAATCCCTAATATGGTCATCTCAGGCACACAGCTCTGGCTGTGACCACAGAAGCCCCACCCACCTGCAGTTCAAACACATTTGCATGGGGCAGCCTTAAAGGAAGGGGAAAGGGAAACATTATGAAGACGATGACTGTGCCAAGCCCCAGTATCAGATAAACATGGGTTATTTTGAACTGTGAATCAGGCAAAGCTACTTAGTAGAGTCCAAGAACAAAAATATGGTGCTGGAAATGCACATAATAGGTCCTCTTTGATGCCATATACCCAGATTTTCTTTCTGCAGAATTAATTTAGATGTTGCCTTCTTATTCTTGCAACACCTCCTGCATTAAATCAAATCAAGCTGCTGGTGGAACAATATCTACCATTTAAGGTCAGACTGTTTCACACACATTTGCAAGTAATTTATGAACAATTTCTCCCAAATCAGAAAAAGTTACCTTGCTGGTGTTGCAAATGAGCACAATAGGAATTCAATTTTTAAAAAACTATGTAATTTACCATATTCAGTCCTGTCTAATTTGCCACCAGCAAGAGGTAAATGCAGAAAATTCACTGACCAGAGAAAAGTGCTGAGAGCTGGCTGTGAAAGGTGCAGATATGAATGATACCTTCACAAAAGAACATGTCCCATACACGCAGGACACAGGCCCACGGTAAGGTGCGTAGAAGATACACATGAACCACTCAGTCATGTAGAGAATTGGGTCAATCTTGAACTTCTTGAGATGACGGTATGCCATCGGACACGAACGCCGCAACAGCGAGAAGAAGATCTCACCATCAAGCTGAATCGCTTCCTAAAAGGCACAAACAACAGCTCATTAAAACTAAGAAAACTGTCTGACAGACTAAGAAGGCGTGTTTATTCACTCACCAGCCCTGCACTGTAAGTAGCTCAGGAAGATACTTCTCACATATTTGGACGAGGCACCAAAAGGCTTGCTGTGAAACAGAAAGACACGTTGGAGACAGGCGTAAAATGCAAACAAGGTTCAGTATGTTACCACAAAGTTGTGGATTAAAAAAAATTTTTTTTTAAAAAATATTATTAGGGTGTGGGTGGTGACCATGTGGATAAGACACGACAAGCAAGATCATGAAATTCACCTGTGGTATGAACATAATTGAGTGTAATGTCAGCCTTAGAGTACTTTTTAAAGCAAAATGTGTGCATTAACCATAAAACAAAGACCAAAACTCGACTCTTCTAAAAAAATAAATAAAAATAATAATAATAATAATAGCAACAATATAATAACAACATAAGGGAGAAAAAAAAATCAGCTTTCTGAGCTTTAAGCAGGTGGTGTTTTCAGAAGGAAGAATTATCTGGGAAAAAAATGGCAGTTTGAAGTGTAACAAACGAGTATAAAGGTACAGTTTGCTATTTCACCTTAACACTAGAATATAAGCGCTGCATCACAAAACTCATGCTTGCCTATTTATTTAAAGAACTGGGTGAACTTGGGTTCGACACTGCAGCAGCAATGATTAGGCAGGTGTGGTCACAATTATGTCAAAAACATCCGCCCACACAGAAGAGATGATGTCAATGACAGGAACGAGATCATCTTGTCCTGTGAGTGACAGGCTGGTCAATGCGCATTTCAGTCAATCTCCTATTTTTACTTTCTGGTGAAATAAAGACCAAATAAAGTCACATTTCAGATGGGTTTTGTTTTTTCACTCTGCCCACTCTTTTTTGTCACACGCCCTCTCTTGATTGTGTCGGCAGAGATAAGTAGAAAGAGACACAGAGCCTAAAAGAAAACATCCTTGATTTCTTAAAAAAAACCAGTCTGACCACAAAAAAAGACTAAATGTAAGATTTAATCATCATCCTGTCTGTGAAGTCTTCCTGCTTCTAGCAGAAATTTATTTTGTCTCATGTGAACCCAGACAGTGGACGCTGGACTTACAACACTGCCCTGTGT
>JAMQGT020013362.1:0-11762 GCA_024447675.2 Pterophyllum scalare
TTTAAAAAAATATATTTAAAAAATCATAAAAAATCTGAATTTGATGTTGACGTGGAATTCTCAACACATTGTGACCCTGGCTCAGAGTCAATTAATTAATTAATTTTTTTTTAACCTAATTTCCTTTGGTCTGGTGTTTTTATGGTCTCAATGTTTAAAATCATTTCAGAAAAATTATAAAGTCTGTGAAGCTGTCCATTGTTGTGACCTCCTTTCTCATCCTATTTCCTTACCTTCCTATATATGTTCCTATATATTCCTATGTATCTTGTGTCTCTATCCGTCCCACCTTTAACCTTTTCATCCTATTTATCTTCCGTCCTTCATCCAGCTTTCTTGGTCCGGTTTATGTTCCTTTTTTTTCATATTTCATACCATTTTCTTCCTATTCAATTTCCTTCCTTCGTTTCCTATCCATCCAAATCTGGGAGAGCAGTAGTTCATGATAACAAAATATATACCTAATAATAATACCTAGTTCATCATAACTGTGGAGTTAAAGGAAGATTTACTTCAATAAAATAATAAACTGAAATCAGCTAAAATCAGCAAAGTTCTCCAGAGTTCTTTGTCAACTTGCAGCGGGATGTGAATTATGTCAGGTCCTTCACATTAAATGCCTACATTTCATCATTGTTGTTATTGTGTGGCTTGTCCCTTACAATACAAAGTGCTGTGGGGTGACTGGTTGCTGTGATTTGGTGCTATATAAATGATACTGAATTTCATGAAACATCAATGGCAAATTTTTCATTGCATCGACTGTTAAGGAAATTTTATAGAACTTGTTCTAGTGTCACAAATTAGTCCAATCAGAAAAATGTTTTTAGCTCTGACAAGTGGAAGTTGTAAAGATTTCAATAGCATCCTTAATCAGAACTGTTGTAATTCTTCAGTGATAAAAAAAAATTAGAATAAAGCTGAACACTCCATCAAAAGCAAAGTGCATAGTGTGTATGTGATTTGTGTTTAAACCACACATAACTCATTGCATTTTGGGAACTTCATTCAGTGAGCAAGGATAAAACAACAGAACAGCACTCGCTCCTCAGGCGCTAACCATATCAAAAACATTAATGCTGTTATTGAAAGAACACTGAATAATCAAAAAAGGGAACAATTATTATTTTGAATGCTTATTGTTATTTATTTTTATTATTTTTTACTCTATATTAACAGCTACTCTAAGGGATCAGTAAAAGTGAAGCACAATGCGAAAACCCAGTCAAACCAGGGTCAGAAGAGTGTGTTTGTTAGCACTCTGAGGTCTATAAATGCATATTTAGTTTTTCAATAGTTATGCTTCTGGATATAGAGCCCTCAAAAATAATTTTGGGTCTAATATAATTTATTTTGAAATGATTTTTTTCCCTTATCTGTTCCTAAAATAGTTTTATCTGCCTGTATTGCTAGCGGCAAGGCATTAATGTTCCTTTGAGTCACAGTTTTTACATGTCTGGTATGTCTTCCTTGTTTTTATTTAATTCCAGAGGCGTAACATATGTACGCATAAGCCATTTAAATTATAGTACTTTAAGACAATTGCTTGTAGACATTGTGTGAGCTTTAGCACATTTTCTCCCCTATTTTAGTGTCATATCTTAATTATAGGACATTAATTTATCTTTAATTATCTGATGAGTTTGAATCAACTAAAAAATTTAGTTTTGTTACATGCAGAGGCTCCAGATGAATATCTGTGGATTACACAATACAAACACACATGCAATGGAGACCAGCTTACACTTAATATTTGTTATAACATTTGTTATAACTAACTTTCTATGTGTAAGAAAATAGGTTCACTCTTCAGTAGCATGATGTTAATCTTGGTCAGTAAACGTAGTAGTTGATTTATTAAGGCTGTAAAATAATTTCTAATTACACTGAATAATAGATCTTTTAAATCTTCTGTTGTCAAATAGGTGCCTTCTTAATTTGTTGTGTGTAGATTTAAAGTAGCCCCTGATCCCCTTTTCCTCCATTATTATGCTCTTCAGTGCCATGTGCCAACACAATGCAGAGCAGCTATACTGCATATAACTCTGGATACTGTGGCTCCTCTGAAAATGAAAGCTTCAAATCAGAAGTGCCTGACTCCGTGGTATAATTCACAAATGCATAGCTTAAAGCAGATAACCCCTAAGCTGGAGAGGAAATGGCATCTCACTAATTTAGAAGATTTAGCCTGGAAAAAGAGTTTGTTGCTCTATAAAAAAGCCCTCCATAAAGGTAGGACATCTTACTATTCATCATTAATTGAAGAAAATAAGAACAACCCCAGGTTTCTTTTCAGCACTGTAGCCAGGCTGACAAAGAGTCAGAGCTCTGTAGAGCTTTAAGTAGTAATGACTTCATGGATTTCTTTAACCATAAATTTTAACCATTAAGGAAAATTTATTCATAACCATCTCAAAGACTTGTCTTTATGTTCAGCTGCTTTCAGCACTGCTGGTATTTGCTTAGACTTTCTTCCTGATTGATCTGAGTTAATACAATTACTTCCTCTAAACCAGTAATTCCCAAAGTCTGGGCCTCTATGCACAAATATGCATACTTACATATTTATGCAAATTTTATTTATAAAAAAAAGTGAATTTAAGCTGGTAATAGGAGGTGATTAGTTCATTTTATTACTCATTACTCTGACCTAAATTTACTGCCCTTGTATTGAAGTTTGTATCCAGGTAGCAGGTAAGTCACATGACCGTGTGTAACATTAGACCATAGCCAACAGCCTGTGTTTGTTTTTGGTTTTTTTTTGAATAAGTGTGTATGATTAATCTATGTTTATTAGTTGGCTATGTACCACAGCCTTTTAAGGTGGCAGTAATTAAAACATTACTTAAAAAGTTATCACTCGACTCAGCTGTCTTAGCTAAGTATAGGCCAATCTCCAATCGTCCTTCTCTCAAAAATTCTTTAAAGAGTAGTTGTGAATCAGCTGACAATAGATTTACCTTCACAACCAGATCAACAACAGGAGGAGCCGTGAAGGTCAATATGAGGACTGATGGGAGTCTTCAAGTCAAAGTATACCAAATGACACACTGTTCTTGTCAAATTAGAAATTTATTGGAATAAGCCATCATACAGTCTATGCGATTGACAGAAAAAGTTACCTTCAGATGATTTTTTTTTTTAAAACTAAGTACATCCCAAGTCAAACAGCTGATCTGACATTGATTCAGCAGGATCAGTAAGGTTTCTGTGCCCTGCACACTTAGCTTTAACAGATGCCATATCCAGTTACTGAACCATCTATAGTGTTGCTGCAAATTAACAAAAAAAAAATCATTAAAAGATCAAAGTAATGTTTTACCAAAGGGAGACCCCTCACTCAAGTCTGTTTCCTGCACTAGTCTGCACAGAGACCCAGAGAGCAAAATGACACCAAAGGACACATCAAAAATACCTTCACACATAAAGTACTATTAGGAGTTTGTTTCCTTCCAAAAGTTAGGCCAAGTTAATTTTATGCTCACATTACTGGGATTTGAACTTTACAAACTGAAACAAATCAGTTATTTACACAAATTCATATTTTGATAATAATGGGAATCCAAATGTATAATGATAAGAAAAATAATACATGTAAAAATTTAAAAGGGCAAACAACACCATGTTGACAATTAAAGTAGCAGCTGCCAACTGGACAGATTGAACATGACTGAAAATAAAAAAAATGAGCATTGGTTCGCAAAGTCTCTGGAACTCTACAGGAAGGACGAACAACATTTTTTCAAAGAAGAATGGTCTGTCCAAAATCTATCAGTTTAGAGTTGGGTTGTGATCTGATGACTGACGGCCTTAGTATCCCATTATGCTTTGTGCATCGAGACACTGTTAGACTGGAAGATCAGCAATGGTTTCCAAAAGATTTATATTTGTGGTTGGATGGGTGTGTGCACATTGTGCATATGAGCAATATTTAAATTATCAAACAATTTTGCGTATAAGTTCTTCCTCTGCAAATGTTCTATTGGTCAGATTGTGGCAAATAACTGAGAAATATAATCAACTGTAACCTAATCCTGTGATTAAACTCAAACTCTCAGGTGCATTCCAGCTGAAGCTGTAATTTCCAAGTTCCCAGTCAGATTTGTCAACTGGAACACCCCCCCTCAAGTCAGACGTCCAACTAGAAAAGTCAGAGCAGCCCCACAAACCTCGACTTAATCCAAGATGGCAATAGTGCACTTAAACACTGGTAAAACTGTAAAACCTGTAATCTGCGCTGCCACTGTTGTGTATTTGAGACTCACCAAAAAAGCCATACACAGAGCACTGACCAAGCCCTGCCTGTGAATGTGCTGCAGCTTTTTAAGTGCAAAAAAACAAGTACTGTGCTATAAAGCTAATGATGCACGAATGGCTCTAATTTGCTAAGGAGCAAAACAAATCTTGTTTTTCTTGCCTTTGCCGACTTACTACTGGAATGTGCTCAGGTCACTCCCAGGTCAGACAGGTTGACTTTTGAGGCAAATGGAATGCAGGATAACACCTTGGATTACAACAGGTAGTCACTGTTCTGCTCTGCAGCCTCAATCACCTCAGCCTAGCAGCATATGAACTAGTTTTCTACCTAATACATGTTCTGGTCGGAGTAACCTTCCAGCTTGCAGTTGATAGAGCAAAATGAGGACCACCGCCTCCAGATGGAGTCCAAGAGTAAGAAAGTCACTGGACAAGCAGCCAAGTCATATCAAAGAAGTGCCACAACAGCAATCTGATAAGTGAGCCATTTTGTAGGGAAAACATGGGTCAGAAAAGGTTGGTGCTAGCTAGTTTGCAGAAACTGAACTTTCAAAGTAAGAGCAAAGTGAACTGTTCACTAGTAAACTGATTGCTCTGTCAAGCAGATCATTTTAAAAATGAGTCAACAAACACACCTCGGTGTAAAAGTAAAGTAAAATATACGTGTGAGAACCACTGGGCAATATTGGTAATGTTCTGTTTTTACTGCCACACGGGCAGATAACCAGCTGAGGGTCCAGGACTTAGCTGGTGTTGATTTAAAAAAAATGAATAATTAAAATAAATTACTTCCTAATGTCAGAAGTGAAGGCTAACTACCTGTACAGTCATTCTTCCCAAATGTTGAAACTCGTAAACAGACAGAACAGATCAGTTTCCTAATAATTCCTCGCTGATGCTCAATGACAAAAAGAAAGGAAAAAAGTGACCAACCTAGCTAGAATGTAAACTGTTTCTAAAGGTTCTAATGATGGAAGAAAAATGCTGTATCGTTAATAGCCGATAGCCTTCACAAAAAGGAGAATTTAAGTTTCAGTTTATCATTGCTTAGTGGATCTGATAGTGTGATTAAACAGATAACTCTCTTGCCAATGCTTTATATATCTAATGTGAGAAATGAGGTGTCAGTACTTCTGTCCACATGGCGTGCTCCATACAGACGCTGCAGCACAGATCCCAGCCAGCAACAATAAATGATACATCTTCAGAAAGTGTGGGCACAAACACGCAAACATCTGATCAAAGGACATCTGAAGTTATGCATGTTGATAAAAATACCATAATGAACTCCCAAGAAGCAAAAATCCAAACCATTCAATGTCACAGGAAATACAAGGTGAGAGAAAAGTTATCAGCTCCAGGGCTTAACATGGAATGTCCTCGAGAAGAAATTCTCAGTCCGAAGTCAGAGTCCAGAGATGACTAACATCTTATGTGATGTCCTTCTGCCTGGGTGGCCGGTGAATGTTTCTGACCACACACTTCACCATCCACTCAATGCCTTCATTCACGCCATCCCTGTATGAGAACAAGCAAGTAGAGTTTTGAATTTCTTTTGAACATCTAAGTTTCAGAAAGTGTAAAGTCATTTAAGACTTAGATTTGATTGAAAGCAATACAAAGACATATCAAATGTATCAAGTGTTAAAAGTGAGACATTTCCTAATATATTCTTATTTTGAATTTGTACCAGTGGCGCATGCCATTAACAGGTAAGACCAGCAACAACTAATTTGCAATCATTTAATAGCATGATTGGCAATAAAAGGAGGAGTCTTTCACAAGTGAAGATGGGGGAGTTCACCACGCTGTGGAAGACTGTAGGGGCAAAGAGCTCAACAACTAGAATGAGAAATGGGATGCTAACAGGTGCAAAATATTTCTGTGCACAAGGGACAAGACTGATACAGCATTAAATGGCTGTGATGTCCCGGCTCTCAGGGAGCACTGCATTAAAACCGAAATGACTCGATAGTGGAAATCCCTTGCAAAATCTACACAAAGGTGAATTCAAACTCCACCATGCAACTTCATGAAAACAGAAACAATTACTAATGTCTTCTCCGGAGTTTAAGGTGGATTGAGGCAAAGGAGGCAGACTGTCCTGTGGGTTGTGCAAATTCTGAAATTACTTTTGTAAACCATGGACGATGCATCCTTGGTGCTAAACAGGAGAAGGTCCATCTATCACACAGTTCAAAAGACAAAATCTGGATGGTATAAGGGATAAATTAGTGAATATGGTATGGGTAACTTGCAGGTCCCATTAATGCTGATCGATATATACTGCTCAAAAGAAATTAAAGGGCCATTTTGAAAACACACCAGAGCTCAATGGGCAAAAAAAAAAAAAAAAAATCACACTAGATGATAGATCTATGGACTGACATGGACTAGGTAATGTGTTAGGAACAAAAGGATGCCACATATTTTAATGAAAATGAAAATTATCAACATGCAGAGGGCTGAATTCAGAGATACGCTGAAAGTGAAAGAGCACCACTAAGCAGGTGGCAACCCTCGGCTGTTTTGAATTCGAAATGGGGGAAAGGGGAGGTCAAGGTGTTGTTATATTAAAGTCACCACCAACACTGACGCCAAGGTTATGGACGCTTACTCAACTAAAAATGATGTAGCACGCTAGTCCATTTTGCCTACATTTCACTGCAGCAATTTCAAATGGTACTCAGTAGTTTGTATGGCTCCCACATGGTTGTATACATGTTGGGGCATGCGCCTAATAATCCAGATCTGGGAGAAGGTCCCTCAGGACACCATCCATTGACTCCATTGCAAACTGGTGGCGTCGGATGGATGGAAACATAATGTCCCAGAAGTGTTCTATTGAATTTATGTCAAGCAAGCATGGGGGCCAGTCAGTGGTATTAATTCCTTCATCCTCCAGGAACTGCCTGTATACTCTTGCCACATGAGACCTTGTCCTGCACCAAGAGGAACCAAGGACCACTGCACCAGCCTAGGGTCTGACAATGGGTCCAAGGATTTCATTGTGATACCTAATGGCACTTAGGATGCTGTTGCCTAGCCTGCAGAGGTCTGTGCATCCCTCCATGGATGTGTCTCCCCAGATGATCACTGACCCATCACCAAACCAGTCATGCTGAAAGATGTTACATGCAACTTAACATTCTCCACAGCTTCTCCAGATCCTTTCACATTTGTTATATGTGCTCAGACCAGACCAGGAGAGGCACACAGGCCAGCACCCACCCCCGAGAGCCACACGGGACCAGACCCAACACCGGGGAGAGAAGAGAGACAGCAGGAATGATGGAGGAGAGACGCACGGGATCCGCCAGATACACAGCCAGGCCAGCCATTTCAACTTCCCCACAACCCCCAGGAAGGGCCAGAACCCATCAGGCCCAACCACCCCACCCCAATGGAAAAAAAGTGGCAGCTTCTTTTCAGCAATTCAACCATAAAAAGTCCTCTCTGAACAGTTGATGTTGAAATGTGTGCGCTACTTGAACTCTGTGAAGCACTTAGGTGGGCTCTTATCTTGGGTGCTGTTAACTTGGTTTTCTGAGGCTGGTAACTCTGATGAACTTATCCTGTGCAACAGAGGAAACTCTTGGTCTTCCTTTCCTGGGGCAGTCCTGATGAGAGCCAGTTTCGTCATAATGTTTGATGGTCCTTGCGACTGCACTTGAGGATACTTTCAAAGTTCTTGAAATTTTTCAAATTGGCTGACCTTCATTAATGATGGACTTTTTTTTTTTTAAACTTAGTTGAGTAGTTCTTGTCATAATATGGATTAGAACATTACTCAAAAGAGGGAAAGAAATTAAAGAAATTAACTCTTTAAAAGACACAGCTGTTAACAGAAAGCCATTCCAGGTGACTGCCTCATAAAGCTGAATGAGAAAATGCAAAGATGTGCAAAGCTGTGATCAAAGCAAGATGTGCCTACTTTGAAGAATCTAAAATATAAAACATATATATATATATATATTTTTAAACTAAATAATTCCATATGTATTTCCTTGTAGTTTGGATGACTTTAGCATTAATCTACAATGCAGGCAATTTTTTAATAATGAAAAACCACTGAATTAGAGAGTGTCTTCAAACTTTTGGCAGGTACTGTATAGGTGCTGGAGCAACATATGGTGATATCCAGATGCATTTTCAAAAAAGGACTTGCCTTTTTCCAGCAGACAATGCCAAATGACATTTTGCATGGGTTTGGGGAGTGACAAACTGTCGTGCCTGAAGTGCAGACCTGCCGACCACAAAAAACATCTGGCACATCGTGAAACTGAAAACATGAGGCATCATTTCCATTTAGCTGCAGAGCTTAAATAATTTTCAAATCACTGTATTGTGTTTTTATTTGCATTTTAACAGGACAACTAATTTTTGAAGGCAGTGCAATTTAGCATTGTCTGAAAAAGCTACAATGCAATATTATTTTGTATATCAAATATAAATATGATTATTACTTTCATAGTTTAGCTTCTGTTGAACACGTACTGGATGATATCTGAGAGCCAGCTGTTGCACACACAGTGTACAATTTAGCACTGGAGCTGTCTTACCCTGTGAGTGCAGTACAAGGCTGGACTAAGCAATCTCTCTTGCCAATCTTCGGCGCACAGTCACTGAAGGCTGTTTTAATGTCTGACACTGACAAACAGTTCTGAGAAAAAAAAAACATACACAAGATCGAAGGCAGCATCAGCATATTAAAAAGAAATGACATCTGTCAAAGATTTAGGTATGAATAAATCACTGGCTTAGTGTGGATGGACAGTCCTAAGTTAGTGAGTAATCCACATTCATACCGATACATCTTGCTTGTTAGCCAGCACAAGGAGTGGAACGCCTTCTAATGCCTCACTGCTGACCATTTTCTCTGGAAGAGAAGAGAGTTTAGTCACTGATTCAACAATACTGTAAAAAGTATTTGCCCCCTTCTTGAGTCTTTTGTTGTAACATGTTTCAGATCATTAAACAAATTTTGATGTTAGACAAAGATAACCTGAGTAAATAAGAAATGCAGTTTTTAAATGCTTTCATTGGTTAAAAAGGGGAAAAAAAAAAAAAGCTATCTAAAACTGCCATGGTCATCAGTTTGTGCCATGAAGGTTATGAAGCAGGACAATGATCCCAAAACACACCAGCAAGTCCACCTCTGAATGGTTCAAAAAAATAATAATAATAATAATAAAAGAAGGTTTTGGAGAGGCCTAGTCAAAATGCTCAGCTGTCCAAGCTATCTTTTGCATGGACTGTTCTGACTGTATTCTGTGACCCTGGTAGGTAGATAACTCACATAACTGATTCTAATGCTTGTTATTCTTCTCTGTACAGACATAGAGACTGCTTTTGAACTCTGTATTGTTGTTTTATCCCTCTGCAAAGACAAATTAAAACCTCACAAAGACAACTTGCTTGTGTGTAAATTTATTTATTTCAGGTAAAGTGACAGAAACCAAACCTTGCAAAGGGTTGCACTGAGACTGAACTGAGACTTAAAAGAAGCAGCAGATTCATCTGTGTTGTGAGGGAGAAAAAGATGCAAGGTAATGTGTTTTAATCCCATGATTCATATTACACTGTAGACAGAGGTTTGCTATTAGCCGTTGACTGTTAGTTTATCACTTCCACAGCTGTTCTGTCATGTTATGGTCTCCACAAAAACAATTCAGTTGTGTGACACTTGTTCCCAAGCTGAACATGCTTGGCCTGAGCTCCTCACTATGGAACATCACCTCTTTTCCCGTAACCATGCTGTACACGGCACTTACTTGTGACTGCTCATTCACAATCCCGAGAACCAACATCATTAAGTTTGCAGACGACACAGCAGTGGTTGGACTCATCGTTGTATGACAATGAGACAGAGGACAGATTGGAGGTGGAACACCTGGAGACCTGGCGCAAGCTTTGCATCAATGTGGCCAAGACCAAGGAGGTAATCGTGGATTTCAGGAGGAAGGTCATCTGCTGTTCTGCTCCACTGTGCATAGGCGGAGCAGCAGTTGAGGTTGTTTCCGGCTTTAAATATCTGGGGATTCATGTCACTAACACCCTCACCTGGAAAACAAACTCTGGCGTGTCTTATGAAGAAAGCCCACCATAGACTCTACTTCCTGAGAAAGCTGAAGAAGGCTGGTCTGGGGACCAAAATCCTCACTTCCTTCTACAGGTGTGTGGTTGAAAGCATCATAACGTCATGCATCACTGCGTGGCATGGGAACTGTTCTGCTGCAGACAGGAAGGCTCTGCAGAGGTTGGTCAAGACTGCACAGAAGATCAGCGCCTTCACAACTGTTGAGGACACCTATGCCAGCAGATGCAGGAGCAGGGCTGCAAGCATAATCGGGGTGCCCACCCAGCCCGCCCATGAACTGTTCTCCCCACTCCCCTCAGGATGTAGATTACGCAGCATCAGAGTCAGGTCAACCAGGCAGCAAAACAGCTTCTATCCTGAAGCTGTCAAGACTCACAAACTCTGCTCCTCACTAAAACCAGATCACTGACAACATTAGAAATTCTGCTTCTCTAAGTCAATATTCACATTCAATAAAGCCACTGTCCGTGCAATACAGTATTCAAGTACCATAACAATATTATGTGCAATAACAGCGCAAACTGCTCAGGTACCAGACCAGTTCTTTTTTTATTGTTAGTTATTTATTCTATTCTATTTTATTAAATTATTCTATTGATTTGTAAATGTGCACTGTACATAGTTTCTTTTGCAACTTGCACTGGAGGGACCTCAGAATCTGAATTTCATTCCTGTCATGTTTCACATGAGAACAATGACAAAGCTTCTGAATCACTGAATCCTTTTGCGGCATTTTTTCTATTTCTGCTGTGTTTTAATTCAACTTCTGTTATGTTTTGTGTGCTTTTGCAGCATTTTTCTATTTCCTGTTTTCTTCTTCAGTTGCAGTGTATCACACTTCTTAAGAGCCAGTGTATCACAGTGTGGCTGAAAAAAAACAATTCTGCAAAGAAGAGTGGGCCAAAATTCTTCCACAGTGATGTGAAAAACTCATTGCCAGTTGTTGCAAACACTTGACTGCAGTTTTTGCTGCCAAGGGTGGCAAAAGTACCGTAATTATTAGGTTTAGAGGGTAATTTTTTCCCCCACATGGGGGCCTGGGAAGTTTGGACAGCTTTTTTCCCTTAATAAATGAAATCATCATTCAAAAACTGCATTTATTATTTACTCGGGTTATCTGTCAAATATTAACATTCGTCTGATGATCTGAAACATGTAGGTGTGATAAATATGCCAAATAAATAAATACGGAAGGGGGGCAAATACTTTTTCACAGCACTGTAAATCTCAAAGCAAACTTTGACCTGTCAGTGACTTTGTTCAGAAAATAAGATGAAAGTTACTCACCAAAGGCCTCCTTTGATTCTGACAAACGCTCTTCATCAGTTGAGTCTATCACATAGATGACTCCATGGGACTCCGCATAGTACTAAATACAAACATGAACAATACAAATGGAACATTA